>JAIUJO010000215.1:572500-732685 GCA_023846275.1 Vanilla planifolia | reverse complement strand
AATTAACTTTTGTAGATAATTTTGTTTATGGCCTATATAATTTAGGAGAAGAAGCAAAAGCAAGTTATGAAACCATGAAAGATTTAACTTCTAAGAAGATTATGGAACTTGAACATAGAATTTTTTTCGAACAATACATCCCATGAGTTTAAGAGATAAGAATATAGATTAGTTATATTAGATGATTATTCCAATGTACATGGGTTACTTTCGTAAGACAAAAGAGTGAATCATGTAAACAATTTCAAATATTGATAACTAAATTACAAAATGAGTTAAGTCATAACATAATTACCATTAAAAGTGATAATAGAAGAGAATTTATAAATGATGAATTGATTAAGTATTGCAATAACAAAGGACTTTTTCACTTATTTTTGCCACCTAAAACTTCACAACAAAATAGTGCCGGCACACATGTGTATGTTTGCATATAGGTGTGCATATGTGAATATGTGTGCACGTATGTTTGTGCGTGTATGTGAATGTTTGAGAATGCATATACATACACTAGTGTATATGTGTGTGTGTGTGTGTGTTAGTGTGCATTTGTAAGTTCATGTTTCTGCACATGTGTTTGTGTGTAAAAGCATGTGTATATGTGTGTGCATGTCTATGTGTGAGTTTGGCTGCATGTGAGTTTGTGTATGCATGGGTGCTTCTGTGTCTGTGAGCAAGTCTATGTGCATGTGCTTTTGCAAGCATGTATGCATGCTTTTGATTATGTGTATGTGCATAGGCATGTCAATGTGCATCTGTGCATGCATGTCTGTGTGAGAATGTGTAAGTGTGCATGTATCAATGTATGTGTGCATGTGCATAATTGTGTGTGTCTGTGCACATGTGTAAGTGTGTGTGTATGTGTATGAGCATATTCTTATGTGCATTTGTGTATGTGTGCCATTGTGTATGTCTATGCATATTTGTTGTATTTGTCTTTATGAATGAATATGTATATGAGTGCATGTGTGTGTTTGTCCATGTGCGTTGTGGTGTGTACATGTGTGTGTGTGCTTATACATGTGTATTTGTGCATGTGTGTATGTATGTTTGTCTATGTCTATGCATTTGTGTCTGTGTCCATATTTGGTGCAAGTGTATATGCATGTGTGTGTATGTGTCTATGTCTGTGAATATATGTAGGTGTCTTTGTATGTTAATGTGCATGTTTGTGTGTTTGCAAGTAGGTGTGCATTTATACACAGATGTGTGTGTGTGACTTTGTGTGCATGTAACTATGCTTCTATGTGTGCATGTGTGTATGCATGTGCTTATGTATACACGTGTGTGTATGTGTGTATTTATATGTTTGTGTGTGTGTATGTATATGCATTTGTCCATGTGTACATGCGAGCAAGCCTGTCCACATGTGTGTGCTTTTATTTGCTTGTATATGTGTGTGCAAGTGATTTTGTGCATGTGTGCAAGCATTTCTTTGGGTGCATGTGTGTGTTCTCTTGTGAATGTGAATCCACATGGACATGTAGGTATTTGTGTATGTATCTTCGTGTGCATGTGCGTACTCATGTGAGTTTGTCTATATGTGTGTACATGTGCATATGCATGTATGTGTGTGGGTGTTCATGCATGTGCATTTGTGTGTGCTTGCATGTTTGTGTGCATCTGCCTATTTGTGCCTTGTGTGCAAAGGTGCATGTGTATGCTCATGTGCTGTAAGTGTATGTTGAGTGTTTGTGTGTCTGTGGGCACGTGTGCATTCTTATGTATGTGTCTGCTTTCATGTGTCTATGTATGCTCCCATTTATGTATGTGTGAGCATGTGCATTCATTTGTTTGTGCGTGTTTGTGTGTGCATGTCTATGTTCATGTGTGTATGCATATTTGTGCATGGCCATTAGTGTATGTGTGTATATGTTCAAGTATGTGTTTGAGCATTTTTGTGTGTGTTCGTGTGCGTGTATATGCATGTCTACGTGTATGTGCTTATACATAAGTGCATGAGTGTGTGTATTTGCCTATGCACGTGTGTACTTCTTTGCATCTCTATATGTGTGAATGTGTGAATGTGCATGTGTGTATCTATGGGCATGCATGCATGTGTGTGTGTTTATGCAAGTGTGCATGTGTGTATCTATAAGTGTTAATGTCTTTATGTGTATGTGTGCCCATGCAAATGCATATGCATATGTGTGTGTGCATATATATGTGTGCATGTGTTTGTGAGTGTGCTTGGACATGTGTATGCATATGTGAAAATACTTGTGTGTATGTGTGCATATGCACATGTGTTTGTGTGCAAGTGCATATATGTGCATGGGTGCTTGTGCGTGTATGTGTGTACTTATGTGTTTGTCTAGATGTGCACATGTGTTTGTACGTGTGTGCACATGAGCATTAGTGTGTATGGATGTGGGTGTAGGTGTGTGTCTTTGTGTGTATGTACATGTGTGTGCATGTGTATCTATGTGTGCACATGTGAGTGCATATGCATATGTACGCAAGTCGGTGCCTTGGTGCATGTGCTTGTGCATGTTTATGCATGTGTTTATGTCTGTGTGTCGATATGTGCTTGTATGCATGCTTGCTTGTGAGTATGTTTGTGTGTTCATGTGTAAGTCATGTGCATATGTGTGTGTGTGAGTGCAAATGTGTGTGTGAATGCCTATGCATATGGGTGCATGTACCATGTTCAAATATATGTGTTTATACATGTGTGCATGTGCATGATTTTATTTGTGTGTGTGTCAGTGTGCATATGTGTGTGTTTACATGTATGTGCATGTTTGTATGTTTGTGTGTGTGTGTATGTGCGTGTTTGTATGTTTGTATGTGTGTGTGCTTCTATGATTAGATGAGCTTGTTTTAGCAAGTGTGTATGGATGTTTGCATAAACCCATGTTTGTACATGTGCATGTGCATGTGAGGGTGCACTTTTGTGTGTGTACTTGCATGCATATGTTTAGGGGTGTGTAGACATGTATGAGTCTGCATGGGTAGGTGCATGCGTGTGTAAGCATGTCTATTTGTGCATATTTGCATGTCCAAGTCTGTTGGTGTGTGCATGCCTACATGCATGTGTGTGTAAATGTGTGCATGTGTGTGTGTGCATATGTGCTTGTGTGGGCATGTGCTTTTGGGTGAGTGCACATGTGTGCATGCACCTATGCATGTGTGCACATGTATGTGTACAAGATTGTGTGTGTGCACTTGTATCTGTGTTTGCATGTGTGTTTGTGCTTTTTGCATGTATTTTTGTGAACATGCTTATGAGTGTGTATGCATGTGTATTCATGTACTTGGTTGTGTTTATGTATGTGTTTTTGTTATTTTGTGTATGTGTCTATTTGTGTTCATGCGCACATGTGTGTGCATTCATACATGTGGGTGTGTGTGTCCATGCATGTGCATGTGTGTGGGTGTGTATTTTTGCATATGTGTGTTGGTGTATGTGTGTGTGCTTAAGTGAGTTCATTCAAGTACATTAGTGTATGTGTTTATGTTTTCTTTTATACATAGATGTATTTGTGTGCTTGTGTGCATGTGTGCACATGTGAGTATGTATGTGTCTATTCATGTATGTGTGTGAGCAGGCTTTTTTGTGGATGTGTGCGTTATATGCATGTGTCTATTCTTGTGTGTGTGTTTTTGTAAGTGCATTTGATAATGTGCATGTGCATGTGTGAATGCTTGTGTTGTGTTTGTGGTATACGTATGTGCTTGCAAGGTTATTTACAAGTGAGTGCATGTGTGTGCTCCTTTCTATGTGTGTAGGTGTATGCATTTATGCGTATGTGTGTGTGCATCCATTTGTGTGCATGTGCATATGCATGGCTATACACATACATCTCTGTACATTGGTGTGTGCATGTTTATCTACATGTGTGTAATATGTGTGTGTGTATGTATATATATATATATATATATATATATCTGTGTGTGTGTGTGTGCATGTGAGTTTGCATGTGTGTGTACACATGCATGTCCGTGTGCACATGTGTTCTATTGTGTCTGTTGGTGGGTATGTGTATGTGTATGTGCATGCATGCAAGTGAGTGTGTGTGGGAATGTGTGCATGCATGCATATGTGTGTGTGTTGACTACATGGGTGTGTGTTTGTTCATGCACTTAGGTGTGTGTTTGTGTGCCTGAGTGTTGGTATGCAAACACATGCATGTATATGGGTGCATGTGCATGTGTGTGTGTGTTCATATGTGTGTGCACATGTAGATGTCTATGTGTTTGTGTACATGCACATGCATTTGTGATTGCATGGGTGTGTGAATGCATGTGTGCATTCTTATGCATGCGTGTATTTGTGTGTGAGTGTGTGCATGTGTGTGTGCATATTTGTATAAGTGTATGCATATGTGTGACCATGTTTGCATGTGTGTGCATGTAAGTGACTGTGTAAGTTTGTGTATGTTTTTTGCACATCTTTGTGCATGTGCAAGTTTGTGTGAGCATGTGCATGCACATGCCTGTGCCAACATTTGCATGTGTATGTGTGTTTGTGCATGCAAGAGTGTGTGTATGCATGTGTGTATATGATTATGTGCATGTGTATGTGTGTGAATGTATGTGCATGTGCGTGTGTTTGTGTGTGTGTACATGTGTGCATGTGTATATATGTGCATGTGTGTGTATGTGCATGTCTCTTTGTGTGTGTGTGTGTGAGAAAGCATGCACCTGTGTGTCAATTTGTGTGTATGCATGCTAGTATATCTATGTGTGTGCTTATATGCGTGTATGCTTGCTAGTATGTGTGTGTGTGTGTGTGCATGTGTATATATGTGCATTTCAGTCTGTGCATGTGTGGTAATGGATGACTATGCATGTGTGTGTGTGTGTGTGTATGTGTGCATGTGGGCATGTGTATATTGGCTTGTGTATGTGCATGTACATGTTTGCGCATGTATGTGTGCATGTGTTTGTTCTTGTACAGGAGGGTATATGTGTATGTGTGTATGTGTTCATGTTTATTGGCATGTGTGTGTGTGCATGCATATGTGCATATGGATATATTTTTGTGTGGATGTGTGTGCCTATCTGTGTGTGTGCATGCATGTGTGCATATGGATATATTTTTGTGTGGATGTGTGTGCCTGTCTGTGTGTGTGCATGCAATTTTCCCTTTATGTATGTGTGTGTGTGTGTGTGCATGTTGGTGTGTTCATGAGTGTCTGTGTGTGTGCATGAGTGTGTATGTGTGTGTGTACATGTTGGTGTGTTCATGAGTGTCTGTGTGTGTGCATTGGCATGCATGTGTATGGGTATATGTACATGTGATTGTGTATGTGTGTGCATTTGTGTGTGTTTACATGTCTCTATGTGCATGTATGTGTGCTTATGTGTGTATGCTTGTGTGTGTGCAAGTGTGAGTATGTGTTTATGCATATGTTTATGTGCTTGTGTGTACATGTATGAGTTCATATGTCAATTTTTATGTTTGCATTTGTGTATGCATGTGCATGCATACAATTTTTTCTTTGTGTATACATGTATGTGTGTTTGTACATGTGGTGTGCAAGTGTGGGTGTGTATGGGTGTTTGTATACATGTAGGTGTACATGTGTTAATGTGTGCATGCATGAGTGTTGGTATAAACATGTGTGTGCATGTGTTCGTGTGCATATGCATGTTCATATGCGTGCATGCTTAATGTGCATACTTGTTTGTATGTGTGTGTATGCAAATGCATTGTGTGCATGAATGTGTTTGGATACATGTGCATGTGTGTGTGTGTGTGCTTTTGTGTTTACACACATGTGTGTGAACATGTGAGTGCGAGTGTATGCTTAAGTATATGTGTGCAGGCTGATGCACATATGTGTGGTTGTGTTTGTGTGTGAGCATGTACATGCGTTCATGTGTGTTTGTGTGCATGTGTACATGCATATACGTGTGTGTGTGTGCATGCATGTGTTTGCAGCATGTGTGTGTGTGTACTTTTGTATGTGTGGGTGTGTGTGCATGTTTGTGTGCTTGTCTATGCATGTGCATGTGTAGTTGTGTCATTGCATGTATGTTTTTGTATATGTGAGTATGCATATTTATGTGTGTGTGTTTATGTGTTCTTGTGCACATGTACAAGTGTTTGTGTACCTATGTGTATATGCATGTGCTTGTTTGTGTGTGCATTTGATTTTTGTGTTCATGACTTTGTGTGTGTGTGTATCAATTTTTGTATTCATTTTCTTGTGCATGTGTCTATGTGTACATGTTCATATGCATGCATGGCTATGTGTTTGTGCATATGAGTGTGCATGTGTGAGTGCATGTGTGTGTGTGAGTGTGTGTGTGTGTCTACATGTGTGTGTTTGCATGTGTATGTGTGTGCATAGATGTTTACATGTGTGTGTGCATGAATGTGTTTGGGAACATATGCATGTGAGTGTGTTTATGTGCATGCACATTTGAGAATTTTTATTTATATGTGTGTGTGTGCATGTGCACATGTGTGATGCATATGTGTGTGTGCACATAAATATATATGTATTTACACATGTGTTCATGTGTGCATGTCTTTTTGCACATCTGTGGTTGTTTGTGTGTCTATGTGAGTACGCATGTACGTGTGCATATGTCTGCATTTGTGATTTTGTGTGCATACATGTGTGTGTGGCGTGTGTGTGTGTGTACATGTAAGTGTCGATGTGTGGCTATGTGCGTGTCTTCGCATGTATGTGTGTACTTGCATGCATTTATGCATGTGGGAGTGTACATGTATGAGTTTGCGTATGTAGGTATGTATTTGAGAATCAGCATGTGTGCATTTGTTTGTCTACATTCGAGTGTGTGTGTGTGTTGTGACTTTGTGTGTGTACATGTGGTGTGCCTTTCTGTACGTGTGTCCTTCTACATTTGCTTGGGTATGAATATGCATGTGTGTACATGCATGTTAGTATGTTTGCATATGTGCTTATGTGCATGTCTACGTGCACATATGCAAATGTGTGTGTATGCATGTGTGTTCAAGCTTGTGTGCATGTATGTGCATGCATGCATACATGTGTGTGTGTGTGTGTGTGCTTTGTGCACTTGTGTGTACGTTCATGTGTGTGTGCATGTGTGGATTATTGTGTGCATGTTTGTGAGTGTATGGGAGTGCCTAATTCTTTAGATATGTGTGTGAAAGTATTTAGGAGCTTGTGTATTTGTGTGCATGTGTGTGCACGTGCACACATGCATGTATGTGTATATGTCTTTATGTGTGCATTTAGTGTTGTGTGTATGTATGATTTTGTGTGTGTGCTTGTGTATGTGTGCAAGCGCATGAGTTAATGTGTTTGTGCCTTTATGCATGTGTGCATGTATGTGTGTGTGTGTACATTTGTACGTGTATGCTCATATGTGGTTGCATGTCTTTGCATGTGTGCGTGAGCATTCATGCATTTGGGTGTGTGTGCAAGTGTATTTGTTTATCTTTTTGTGTACATGTGTGAATGTGTTTGCATGTGTGTGTGTGTTTGCATGTGTTTTCTAATGTGTGTGTGTGTGCATATGCATAAATGTGCTTGTACACATGTCTGTGTATACACATGTTGAATGTGTGTTTGTGTTTGCATGCATAAGTGCCTATGTGTTTGCGTGCATAGTTGTGTGTGTGTTCCTGTGTGTGTGTGTGTGACTGTTTGTGCATACTCACATGTATGGGTGTGTGTATGCATGTGCACATATATGTATGTTTGGATGCATGCACACATGTGTTTGTGTGTGTGTGTGCCCTTACAAGTGTATACATTTGTGTGGGCATTGTTTGCATTTGTGTGTGTGTGTGTGTTTGGCTATGGATATGTGTTTATGCAAGTGCAACCATGTGTGTCTAAGTGTTTTTATAATCTTGTGCAAGTGTAGTTGTTTCTATGCATGTGCACCTATGATTATGCATATGTGTGCTTGCGTGCGATAATGCATGTGGATTCCTATGTGTAGCCATCGTTATGTTTACGTGACTACACAGAGCTTGTGTATGCATGTGTGTTTATGTTTGTGAGTGTACATGTGTGTATGTATGTCTGAGTGCACATGTGTGTGGTTGTGTGTGTGCATACATTTGTTTGCATGTCGGTGCATGTAAGTAGGTGTGGTTATATGTTTGTTTTAATGTGCATGTACTTTTGTGCATGTATGTCCATCCACATGTTTTTGATAGGTGTTTTAAGTGTATGTGTGCATAGGCTTGTCTGTACATTTGTGTGAGTGTGTGGGTGTTTTTATATGCCATTATGTGTGTATGTGTGTATCTCTGCTTGTGTGTGTAAGTGCGTGCATGTGAGCAAGTGTATGTGAGTGAGTGGTAGTGTGTAAGTGTTTGTGTACTTGTTTATGTGTGGGTGTGTCTATGCTTGTGTGTGTTTGCATGTGTACATGAGAGTTGGTGAACATGTGCATTTGTGTTCCTATGTGTATGTGTGCATATGCATGTGCTTGTGTATTTGGATGCATCTGTTTGTCCATGCTTTTGTGCATGTGCATGTGTGTGAATCTGTGTGCATGTAAGCATATGTGGGTGGGTGTGTGTTTGTATATGTGTGTGTGAAAGTGCATGTGCATGTTTATGTAGTCATGCATGCATGCACATAGATGAATATGCATGTGTGTGTCTGTGTGTTTGTTTACATATCTATGTGTGTGAAAGTGTGCATGAACTGGCATGTACAAGTGTGTATGTGCTTGTGTGTGTGCATGTACATATAGACAAAGTGAGTGTGTTTGTGTGTGTATGTATTGGTACATATGAGTGCATGCGTGCATGTACGTGTGTGCATGTGTGTGTAAGGCATGTGCATATATATATATGTGCATGTGGGTGTGGGTTTGTGTGTAATTGTGTGCATGTTTGCAAGCTTCTTTGTATGTGTGTATGCCTTCACATATGAGTGTGCATGTATATTTGTGTTGATGCAAGAACATTTGTGTTCTTATGCATGTGCTTGTGTGCATGTGTGTGTACAAGTGTATGTCCATGCTAGTTTGTTCATGCATGCATCTTTGTGTGTGTGTGAATGGGTGCATATGTTTATGTATGAGTGTGTGCATGTTAGTGTCTATGCATAGACATCTATGTTGGCCTATGCATAGGTGTGTGTGTGTACATGCATACATCTATGGTGTGTGAGTGTGTGCATATTTGAGTACATGTGTGCAAGTGTGTGCATATAAGTCATGTATTTGTATATGTGCATATGTGCATGTTTGTACATGTTTGTGTGAATGTGTGTACTAGTACATAAGTTTGTGTGTGTTACTATGAATTAAAGTTTGCTTGCATATGCATTTTCATAAGAGTTTGTATTAATGCTCATGCATCTACATGTGCCTTTGTGTTCATATTAGTGTGTGTTTCTATACTTGGGTTCTTGTATCTATATGTGTGTGTGTGCATGTGCATTAGCATGCATGTTTATATGTGTGTATGCATCTTTCCATATGTGTTCTTGTGTTTACATATGCATATGTGTGCATGTGAGTTCATGTGTTGTGTGGTTCGATGTGTGTATGTGTTTATGGGCATGTGTGTGCCTGTGTGTGGGCATATGTGTGCGTGCTTATGTATAGGCATATGTGTGTGTGCATGAATTTTTGTGTTCGTGTTCATGTGTGTTTGTCTGTGTGTGTATGCATGTGTGTCAAAGTGTGAATGTGTGTGCGTGTGTTTGTGTGTCCATATGGGTGTGCAAGCATGTGTTCTTATGTGTGTGATGTGTTTGTATTAGTTGTCGGTGTGAGTGTATGTGTGTCTATGCATATGTGTGAATGTGTATGCATCTACAAATGTGCATGTATATGTCTGTGAGCTTGTCACAAGTCTGGAAGCCTGTGCTTGCACTCATGTGCCTTTGCATAAGTGTGTGCAACAATGTGCTTGTACTTGTGCATGCATGTGTCTCTATTTGTGTGTGTATGACCATGTGAATGTATGGATTTGTGAATGAGTGTGTGGATGTGTGTGTGTGCATGTTTTTTTGTGAGTGTATGCATACTTATGTATCTGAAAGTGTGTATGTCTGTGTGAGCATCTATGTGCACATGTGTGCGTGAGTTTAGGTGTATGCATATCTGCTTGTCATGCGAGTATGCTAGCATGCACATCCATATGTGTGTGGGTGTGTGTGTGTGTGCATGTGCAAGAATGTGTGCGTATGAGTTTGAGTGTAGGTGTTTGCATGTGCATGGGTGTATGTATTTGTGTGTGTGAGTTATGTTCATATGTCTGCATGCGCATGCATGTATGCACATGTGTGTGTATGGGAATATGTATTTGGATGTGTGTGTGTCTGTCTATGTGTGTAGTTATACCTCTATTTATGCATGATTGAGCAAGCATGTGCATTTGCTTTTGTTCATTTGAGCATATAGTGTGTGTGTGTATACATGTATGTGTATATGCTTGCATGTGTGTGTTTGTGTGCATATGTGATTCTATGTATGTGTGTGTAGTTGTGTGTGTTCATGCTTTTGTGTGCATATGGGTGAGTGCAAGAGTGTGTAGGTGTGCTTTTGTTTCATGTACATGTGCTTTCATGCATTTCTATCAATGCACATTTGTTTGTGCATATGTTTCATGTGTGTGTGTGCATGGGCTTATGTGTGCATGTGTGTTTGTGTGCATATGAATGTGTAGCTCATGTCTGTGTGTGTGTGTGCTTGTGTTTGTGCATGGGAGCTTACAGGTGTGCCAGTGTGTTTGTGAGAGTGAGTGGCTGTGTGTGTGGGTGTACTTGTGCATGTTTATGTGTGTGTGCATGTTTGTATGATTTTCTTATATGCATGTGTATGAGTGAGCATGTGTATGCATGTTCTTGTATGTGAGTGTTTATGCTTGCATGTTCATGTGTATGTTTGGGATTATTTGTGTGCATATTTTTGTCCATGCATGTGCATGTATATAAGTGTGTGTGTGTGGGGCGGGTGTATGTAAATATGTCAGTTTGAGTGCACGTGTCTATTTATATGTATATGCATGCACATGCACGGATGTACGTGTATGCATGTGTGTGATTATGCACATATATGTATGCATGTTATTCTGTGTGTCTATACATGTCAGTGTGCATGTGTATATGCATTATGTGTGAGTGTAGCATGTGTGCGTGCATGGGTTGGTTTATGTGAGTGTTCGTGTGTGTGTACTTGCATGTGCATGTCTGTGTGCATGCATGTGCATGTCTATGTACATGTGTTTGTGCAAGTGTGGATTTATGTTGGTGAGCCTTTATATATGTGTGTTCCTATGCATATGAGTGTGCATTTTTGTGCATAAGCATATGTGTTTGTTTGGTTGTGCACATGTGCATGGGTGCATCCATGTATGTGTGTAAGAGCAAGATCGTGTGTATGCATGTTTGTGCATGCTTGTGCTTTCATGTATGTGTGCAAATGTGCATGTGTTTATAGTTGAGTGTGTGCATATGGTGTCAAAGCATGTGTATTTATTTGTGCTTTTGCATAGGTGTGGGTTTGTGTTGGTTTATGCATACATGTGTAGTTTGTGCATACATGTGTGTGTGTGCTAGTCATTGAGCTTGTGTGTGCATGTGTGCTTATACATATGTGTATATATTAGTATTATTGTGCTTGTCTTCGTTGAGGTGCTTGTTTGTGTGTACGTGTATGTGCGTGTGTGCATGTTCTTGTGTGTGCATTTGTGCATGTGTGGTTGGGTGTTTGTGTGTGGGAGTTCTCATGTGTGTGTTTGTGCATGGACATGTATGTTTGGTTGTGCATGGGCATGTGTTTATGAGTATATATGTGTGCATGCATGTGTGTGGGTACATGTGCGTGTTTATGTGCATGCAAGCATTGTGTATGTGTGTGTCTTTGGATACTTAAATGTAATGCATATGAGCAAGCATGTCTATGTGCATGTGTATGTGTACTTATGTATTTTGTTGCACGGGTGTGTGCATGTGTAGCACATGCATCTATGTGTGCATATACTGATGCTTCTATTTGTGTACATGTGCACACATGTGTATGTGTTTTTTGGGTGGGTGCATGTGTTTGTGTATAATGTGTGCATATGTTTATGGGTGTGTGCTTGTAGGCGTGTGTGTGTAGGTGTGACTATATATGTGTGTGGGCCAGTGTATACATGTAATGTGTGAGAATGTGATTGCATTTGTATGTGTGTTTGTGAATGTATATGTGTGCACATGCATGTTTCTTTGTGTTTATGTATGTGTGTCCATGGTGAGTTTGTGTTTGTGCAAGTGCATATGTGTGTGTGT
This sequence comes from Vanilla planifolia, assembly GCA_023846275.1. Lineage (NCBI taxonomy): Eukaryota > Viridiplantae > Streptophyta > Magnoliopsida > Asparagales > Orchidaceae > Vanilla > Vanilla planifolia. The sequence goes on along the minus strand of JAIUJO010000215.1, from coordinate 720,494 downwards.
TTGTGAGATTGTGCATGTTGCCAGACTATTCATATGGGTGTGTTTATGCATATGCGTGTGTGTACATTTATGTGCTGGTGAGTGTGGGTTACTATGTCATGTGCATATGTGTGCGTGTGTGTGCATCTGCATATGTGCATGTTAGAATGATTGTGTATGAGTATGTGTGCTGCATTATACATATGGGTGTATATCAATGTGCATATGTGTGTGCATGTATTTGTTTGTATATTTGTGTGTTTGTGCATTTGTTTGTGCTTATGTGTGTGTGCATACATGTGTACTTATGAATGGGAGTGCATGTGCATTCACTTTTGTGTGCTTGGGTACAAAGTTGTGTGTGCATATGTGGGTGCATGTGCATGTGTGTTTGCGTTTGTGTGCATATGCATGCATGGTATGTGTGCATATGAGTGTATGTGCATATGCATGTGACTATGAGCATGTTTGATTTGTGTGTGCATACATGCTTGTGCATGTGTGAGTACATATGCATCTGTGGCGACTTTTGTGTGTGTGTGTGTGCTTGTTTGCATGTGTGGATTTGTGTTTTTTCATGTGTGGCTATGTTTGTGCTTCTGAGTGTGTGTACATGTGTTTGTGTGCATGTGTGATGATGTGTGCCCTGGTAGGAGTGTGTATCAATGTGGATGTGTGAGTATATGTGTATGTGTGCCTGTGCATGCATGTTTATATATGTGTGTTCATGTAAGTGCAATTATGTGTTTGTGCATGTGAGCTTCTGTTTGTGTGTGTGCATGTTTTCATGTACATGTGTAAGCATGTTCTTGTGTGTGCATGTGCATGTGTGTGTATGCTTGTGTGTGTTTGTGTGTATTTTTGTTCATATGCGTGTGTATGTGTGTGTCCATGCATTTATGTGAGTGTGTGCATGTGTGTCCTTGTGTGTGCACATGCATGTGCATTGTACGTGAAGGTGTGTCTATGTGTATTGTGTGCATTTGTGTGGAACGACCTATGTGAGTGCATGGGATTATGTGCATGTTTGTGTGTACATATGTGAATGTGTGATAATTTGTGTTTATGCCTTTCAAAAGTGAATCATTGTGCATGTGTGCTCTTTCTCATATGTGTGGTTGCATGTTTGTGTGGTTGTGTGTGTGGCTATTCATATGCTTGTGTGTATGTCTTTCTATATGTCATCTTAAGTATACAAATCTGTATGTGCGTGTTTGTGTGCATGTGTGTTTGTATATGTGTGCAAGTGTTTGCATGCTTGTGTGTGTTGGGGTATGTTTTCACTTGTCTGTGCATGTGTGTTTGTGTGTTTGCATGCTTTTGTATATGTTTTGCATTCATGTGTATGTCTTTGTAGGCATGTGTGTGTGTGTAGTGCATGCATGATTTTATGTTTACATGGCTAAGAATGTGTGCATGTGTGACTATATGTGTATGCATGCAGGTTTGCTTGTGGGTCCTTGCATGTGTGTGTATGTGTGTCCCTATAATGTGAGAAATGAGTGCATGTATATTTAAGCACATGTGTGTGTGTGTGTGTGCATTTGTGTGCATGTGTGTGCACGTCTATGAATGTGTGCTTGCTTACAAGTGTGTGTGTTTGTGAGAATTTAGGTCAATGGGGGTATGTGTGCAAGTGCATGTGTATGTTTGTGTATGTGCCTCTGTGTGTGAGTGTCTTTGTGTGCCTATGCATTTATGTGTGAATGTGTGTACATGCATGTCTACATGCATGGTTCTGTGCATTTGTACTTGTGCATGCACATGTGTGTGCGTGGGGGTATGTTTGTATGCTTATGTAAGCATGAGTGTGTGCAGGTACACATGTTTGTGTATGTGTGTTTGTACATGTGTGTGTGCACGTGTACACACACATGCACACGTGTGTCTAACTATGTGTGCCTAAGTGTGCATGTGTCAACTAGTACGTATGCATGTGTGTTTGTATGTTTGTTTATGCATGTGGTTGTGTGTGCATGAATGTGTATGTGTGTGTGTGTGCATGTGTGTGTACATGTGTGGTTGTGTGTTCATATGAGTTTGTGTCTGTGTGTTTGTTAGCATGTTTGTGTGTTTGTTAGCATGTCTGTGTATATGGTTATATTCATGCATGAATGTCAGTGCTTCATTGTGCACAGGTGCATGCAAGTGTGCTTGTGTCTCTGTGTGTATTTATTTGTGTGCTTGCATGTTTTAGTGAGCTTGTGCATAGGTATGCATGCCTATGTTTATTTGTGTCTCTTATTTGTGTTTCACTGTGTGTGGGTGTGTGTCTGTGTGTTCGTGTGCATAGGTTTGTGCCTATGTTTGAATGCAAGCATGTGTGTATGTGTGTGTATGCTCGAGCAAATGTGTGTGTTTGTGTGTATGCGCATGCATATGTTATCACAAGTGTGTGTGTGCATGCTGACACATGTGTGAGTGCATGTGGGATGTGGTTCATCTATGTATGCCTGTGTGCATGTGCATATGTGTGATTATGTATCCGTCTATGTTTTTATGCACATGTGTGTGTGGGTGTGTCTATACATGGGTTTTCTTGTGTGTACTGATGTGCTTGTGCTTGTATGTGCACGTGCATGTGTGCATCTATGTATGATTGTGCACATGCACCTATGTGTACGTGCATGTGTGGGTGTGCATATATGTGTGTGCATGTGTGTATGTGAGTTTGTGTATATGGAATTATGTATATGTGTGTGCATGCATGTGTGTGTATGTGTGTGTGCATGTGCATGTGCAAGAGTTTGTGTTCATGTGTGTGTTTGTGTGTGAGTATACAAGTGTTTTTGTGAATGTGGATGTGTGAGTGTGCATACATAAGTGTGTGAATGTGTGTGTCTATTTATGTATGCTGATGTGTGTGTGTGCATGTCGATGAAGGTGTGTTTCTGGGTGTGTGCCTGCATGTGGGTACATGTCTTCTTGTCAACTTGTGTATTTGAATGTGTAGTCTTGTGCATGTGCATGTGCAATTGTGCATACTTGTTTATTTGTGTTGCAGTGTGCATGCTTGTGTGTACATATATTCATGTGTGTCAGCATGCATGTGCATGTGTTAGTGTGAATGTGTCTGTGTGCATGTGCATGTGAGTGCATATGTTTTTGTGTGTGTAGGGGTGTGTGTAAGTGTGTGCGTGGGCATGCTTGAGTACATGCACAAATGTGTGTGTGTGTTGGTTTTTGTGAGTGTTTTTTTATGTGTATGTGTGTGCACACATGAATGTGTGTGTGCATATGTGTATGTTTGCACATGAGTGTATTTTCTATGTTTGTGCTAGTGTGACACAAAGGCATAGATGTAGGTATGTATGTGTGCCTATATGTGTGTTCATGTTTGTGTCCATGTGCATGTGTATGTGTGCATGAGTGTGTGTGTGTCCAAATGGACACATGTGAGTGTTTTTGGGTGCATGTGTATGTGTGCATGTTTATATGCATGTTTGTAAGGGGGTGTGTGTGAGTCCATATGCATGTATGTTTGCTTCTGAGGGCATGCATGTACATGTGTGTGCATATGAGTGTGTTCATGCATTTGTATGTGCATGTATGTACGTATGTGTGTGTGCATTTGGTTGAATGTGTGAGCATTTGTTTGTGTGCACCTATGTGTACATTCACGTGTGCATTTATATGTGGATGTGTTCATACATCTAAGAGTGTGCATGCCTTTGTGTGCATGTACATGCATGGGTGTGTATAATTGTGTGTTTTTGTGTATAAGTGTGTGTGTGTCTATTTTTATGAATGTGCTTTAATTTGTGTGTGTGCATGTAGGTGTAGGTGTGCAAACCTACTTGTGTGTGTGTGTACATGTGTGGTTACAGTGTCTATGTGCACACGTGTGTTTGCGTACAAGTGTGCATGTGTGTGCTAATGTGTTTGTATGCGCATGTCTATAACTGCATGCTTGCATGGAAGTGTGTGCATGTGTGTTTGTCTATGTGCATTCATGACTATATGTGTATGTGTACATCTTCATGTATATGTTTGTGTGTGTGCATCTACATATGTGAGTGTCTTTATGTGTTAGAGTATATTTGTGTGCAGGTGTGTGTGTAAGTGTATGCATATTTTTATGCATACATGTGTATCTATATGTGTGTGCATGTGTGTGTTTGTGAGCTTGTGCTAGTGTGAGTGTGTCTGTACTCTGTGTGTATGTGTGTGAGTGAGTATATGTGCGCATATAGGTGTGCATGTAAGTGTCCACACTTATATGTGTGTGTGTGTGTGTATGTGTGGTTGTGTGTGTGTGTGAATATGTATGTGTACATGTGTGAGTATTAGTGTCAATGTATATATGCATGTGTGTGTATGCATTTGTTTATGTGCGTGAGCATGTCTATGTGCATGAGCGAGTGAGTGAGTGAGTGTGTGTGTGCATGCATGTGTGAGTTTGTATATGTGTGCTTGTGCATTCGTTTGTGTGTATGTGTTTGTGTGCATGTGTGTGCATTTGTTTCTATGCATGTTTGTGTATGTGTGCTTGAGTGTGTATAGGTGTGCTAGTGAGTGCATATGTGTGTATGTGCATGTTTAAGTGCCCTTGTGTAAGTGTATGCATTCTTTTTTTTGTTTGTGTGCTTCTTTCTATGCTTATATGTATGGTTATGTGGTCACTCTTGTGTGTGTACATGTGTTCATGCTTTTGTGTGCGTGCATTTGTTTATGAAGTGATTATACTTATGTGTGTGCATGCATATGCATGTATGCGCATGTGTGTTTGCACATTTCTTCATTTGTGTGGGTGTGTGTGTATGCATGTGTGTGCATGTGTGTGTATGTGCATGGATGTATGTATATGGGTGGGTGTGTGTGCTTTCGTGTATGTGCGTGTGTACATGGTGTGCTAATGTGCATGTTAATGTACACATTTGTGCTTGCATGTGTGCATTTATTTGTATGTGTAGGTGTGTAAATGTGTGTGTAAGCATGTGTGTGTGTGTGTGTGCCTATTCTTATGTGAATATGTGTGGACATGTGTGTATGTTCATATCTTACTGTGTGCGAGTGTTTGTGCGGGAGTTTACTATTTGTGTGTGTATGCATTTGTTTTTGTGTGATTGTAAGGGTTTGGTTATGTGTGTTTCTGTGTGTGCCTATGTGTGAATGCATGCATGCATATGTGCTTGTGTGGACATATGCAATTATGTACTTTAGCTTGTGCATGTGTGCATATATTTGTGTGTGTGAACGTGCGTGTTTTGTTGGGCATATGCATTTGTTTGTGTGCATGTGGTTGTGGTTATGTGTGGGCTTTTGCGTGGATTTGAATATGTGTCTATGTTTGTGTGCATCTATGTAGGGGTGTGTGTGTATGCATGTGTGTGTTCATTTGGGCATGTGCTTGCAGATGTAAGTGTGTTTTTGTGAATGTGGACATGCATAGAAGTGTGTGTGGATGAATGTATGTGTGTGTAATCGTGTGCATTGGTGTGTGTGGGTGTTTATGTGAATGCAAGCATGCTTACGTGTGTGTATGAATGAGTATGTGTGTAATTGTGTTTATGCTAACACATATGTATATGTGTGGATTGTATGTTCATCTATTTGTGTAGGTATGGATGTGCATATATGTGATTGTGTTTGTGTGTTCATTTTTGTGTGCATGTGTGTGTGTGTGCATGCATGTATGCATAAGAATTTGCTAGCACATATGCACATGTGTGTACTTGCATGTGTGGGTGTGCGTATATGTGTGTGAGTGTACATTTGTGTGTTTGTGTGGGGCATGTGCTTTTCATGTACATGTGCACATGCATGTATTTGTGTATGTGTGTGCACATGAGTGCATGTGAGAATTTTTCTTCATGTGAGTGCATGTGTCTGTGTCGATGTGCCACTGTGTTTATGTGAGTGTGGGTGCTTGTTTGTGCTTGTGGTTATGCATGTGTGTATGCATGCATGTGTTTGTTTTTATATGCAAGTGTGTGTGTGTGTGTGTGTGCATGAACACTAGTGTGAATGTGTGAGCATGTGTGTCTATTTTTGCATGCATCTATGTGTGCATCTTGAATAGTGTATGTGTGTGTGTGTATGTGTGTGCATATGTTTAGGTGTGGTTGCATATGTGTTTTAATGTGTTTGCTTATGTGTGTGTGTTTGTTATTGTGCACGTGCATATGTGCACCTCTATTAGTGTGTGTCTATGTACATGTTCATGTGTAGGTGAGTATTAATGTGTGCCTTTATACATGAGTGTGGTTTATCTGTATCTATGCTTTTGTGTGTGTGCCAATATTTGTGTGTGTGTGGACGTGCTTTTACACATGCACATGTGTGTGTGTGGACATGCTTAGGCACATGCACAAATGTATGTGTGTTATTGTGTGAGTGTGCATTTGTTCATATGTTGGTTTATGTGGGTGTTTGTGTGTGTATGAGCACATAAGTGTGTTTTTTTGTTTATACATATCTATGTGTGTACACATGGGCACAGCTTGTACATGCAAGTGTGAGTGTTTGCATGTGTGTGTATGCATGTACATGCATGTGTGTGCGTGTGTGATTGTCTATATGTGCATGTGTGTGTGCACTGTTTGTGTGCATGTGTGTGTATGGTTGCTTTTGTATATAGGTGTGCATATGGGTGTACGTGCATATGTGTTCATAGGAACATGTGCGTGTTTATGTGTGCATGTGTGTGCGTAGGTACATGTGTCTGTGTATGCATGTATGTGTTTGTGTGTCTGTGTCTTTGTGGATATGGATGCATACATGTGTGTGTGGGTTTGTACGTGTGCATTCTTGCATGGATTTGTATGTGTGCATGTGTGTTCTTGCGTGTGCCTGTGCATGGTCATGCATGTGTACACGTGTGTGTGTTTGTGCATGTGTGTGTGTTGTGTTTTCTTTTCTACATGAGTGTGTTTTGTGTTTGTTTGTCTACATGTGTGCATGTGTGTGCATTTGTGTGCATGGTCATGTGTTTGTGTACCTATGTTGTCTACACATGTGTAGTTGTGCATGTATGTATAAAAGTATGCTTGTGTGTGTGTATGTGGCTGTGTATTTGTGTTCTAAAGTATGGATGTGTATGGGTGCATGTGCATGTGGGTGAATTTGTTTGTGGGCATGTGTGTATGTGTAAGGGTTTCTGTTTATTCAATTACATGTGTGTGTGCATGCATGTGTTTGAGTGTGTGACTATGCTTGTGTCATTGAGTGTGTGTGTTTGCATGTGTGTACATTTGTTTTTGTGCTTGTGAATGTGCATGTGTTTGCATGGTAGTGTATAAGTGTTTTTCTTGTGCATGCATGTGTGTGTTCGTGTAAGCTTGTGCATGCGTATTTGTGCATGTGTTTGTGTGCGAGTGTGCGCATGTGTGCTTGTGTGTGTGTTTGCATGTGTAGGTCTACTTGTGTGTCAATGTGTGTGCATGTGTGTTCACGTTTGAATTGTATATGTATGTGTGTACATGCATGGGAGTGTGAGTGCATGCTAGTGCATCTCAATGTATGTGCATGCATTTGTGTGTGCATGGGTGCATGCACTGTATATGTGTATGCATGCATGTGTGTCTGTATGTATGTTTTCATGTTAATGTGCGTGTTTGTGCATTTGTTTTTGTGTGTACTTGGGTGTGTACATTTATGTGTTTGTAGATGCATGATGCACTTGTGCGAAAACATACATGTGCATGCATGCATGTGTGTTTATTTGTGTGCATGTGTGTATATGTGTATCGATGTGTGTGTGTGTGCATGTGTCTGTGTGCTTGTGTATGTGTGTGTATGTTTTTGAGTGTGTGCACATGTGTTTGTTTGTATATGTAAGAGTGTAAGCATGTGGGTGTGTTGTATATACAAGTATTCATGTCTATGTGTGCAGATGAGCACTTTTGGATATGCATGCATATATGTGGTGCATGCATGTGTGCCCATGTGTATGCATTTATATGTTTGTGTATACATATATGTGTGTATTTGTATGTGTACATGTGTGCATGTACATGAGTGATTGTATTTGTTTGAGGTCACATATGTATGTGCATTTAAGTGCATTTGTATTTATGCATGCATTTTTGTGCAATTGTGTGTACGTGAGTTTATGTGGGTGCATGTGCACATGTGTATGTATGTGCTTACCTTTCTATGTGTTTATGAATGCATGTTTTTTGTGGGTGAGTGTGTGTACATGACTATGGTTGTGTGTGTTTGTGGGTGTGCATGTATGTGTGTCCATGCATGTACACATGTGTGTGTAAGTGAGCATGAGTGTTTGTGCATGCATGGATGCAATCATAAGAGTGTATCCATGCAAGCGTACATGCATGTGTGTGTGCTTGTGTGTGTGTTTGCATGTGTATTTATGCATATGTGTTCCTATGAGCTTGTGTGTATGTGCATGTGTATGTTTGTGTGCGTGCGTGTGATTGTTAGCTTGTGTGTGTACACTTGCGTATTGGTGAGAGCCTATGTTTGTGAGCAAAAGTTTGTGAGAATTTGATTGCATGTGTGTGTGTGTTTGTGCTTATGCATGCGTGTGTTTGTATGATTGCATTTCTACATGTGCTGTGAATGCGTGTGTGTGTGCATGTGTGTATTTGTGCATTCGTGTGTGTGTTCCTGTAGTTGTGTGTGTATGTGTGCATGCGTATGTGCGCACATGCATGTTCATGGGCATGTGTGCTTGCCGATGCGCATGCGTTTGGGTGCATGCATGTGCGTGGTACCATATGGGTGCATGTGTGCATGGGTGTTTGTGAGTGTGTATGCACATGTTTGTATGCGTGTGTGTGTTTGTGTGCATGTGTGTGTATGTGTTCAAGTATGCTTATGGTATGCATGCTCTTGTGCATGGGAGTGTGCATGAGTCTATTTTCTTGTGTGTCTGTATGTGTCTCTTTGTGTGTGTTTGAGTGCGAGCATGTGAATGTGTATGTGTGCATGTGTGTGTATTTGCATGTGAACATTCATGCATGTGTGTGTATGTGCATGTGTCTTTTTTTTGCATATATGTGTGTGTACGTGTGTGTGAATGAATTTGTGTAATTACATGTGTAAGTATGTGTGTATGTTTATTCTTATATTTGTTTATTTGTGCAAGTATGTTTGTGTTTATGGGTATGTGTGTGCACGCATGTGCTTTATTTTTGTGTGTGTGCATGTGGGTATGTGTGTTTCTAATTTTGTTTGTGCATGTGCATGCATGCATTTGTGTGAGCTTATGTGTATGGATTTGCTTGTGTGTGCATAGGTACATGCATGTGTATGCTTGCTTGCATGCCTATGTGCATAAGTGCATATGAGTGTGAGTACATGTCTTTGTATGTGCTTGTTTATGTTGGTGTGTGTGCATGTGGTCATCTACGTTTGTGTGCTTGTGGTTGTGCCCATGCGCGTGTGTGTGCACGCATGCACATGTGTATATGTGTGTACATATGCTTGTGTATGCATATGTATGTGTGTTTGTGTGTATTAATATGTGTGTGTTTCTGTTTGTGCATGTGTGTGAGTATCTATTTGTGTTCGTGTGTGTGTGCATGGTTGTGTATTGTAATTAGATATGTGTGTGTGTGCGTGCATGCTTGTATATGTGTGCAAGTGTGCTTGTGCATTCATGCACATATGCATGTGTGTGTTTTTGCTTGTGTAGCTGTTTTGTTTGTGTTTGTGTGTGCATGGGCATGAGTGTGTGTGGTTGACTGCACGTCTTTGTGTGGATGTGTGCATTTTCGTGTGTTAGTGCATGTGCATGTGTTTTTGCTATGTGTGCATGTGCATGTGCATACGATTGTGTGTGTGCTTGAGCATGTTTGTGAGCATTTATGCATGTTTTCACATATGTGTCTAACCATGTTTTTGTTTGTGCATGTTGTGGGTGTGTGCAGGTGTATGTGTATGCTTTATTCGTATGTGTGCATGCATTCATGTGCTTATGCATGTATGTGTGTGTCGCATGTGTCTGGGTTCATATGTGCATATGTGTGTCTTTGCATTTGCCTATGTGTGCCCACATGATTGCTTGCATGCATTTATGTGTGCAAGTGTATGTGTGTGTGTGCACATGCTCAAGTGCATGTATGTGTGTGCATGCATGCATGTAAAGAGCATGTGAGTGTTTATGGGTTTGAGTTTTTTTGATGTTTGTCTGTGTGGTTGTGCGTAGGGTGTGTGTTCATGTGTGTGTGTCTAGTTGTGTGTGCATGTGTATATATGTGCATTTAAGTATGTGAGTGCACATGTGTGTTTTGTGTGTTTTGGGGGCAGTGAATGTTGGTGATTTTCTTTACATGCATGTGTGCATGCCTAAGTGTGTGTGCATGTTTTTTTGCATTTATGCACATATGTTTTGGTGTATGTATGCACACGTGTGTGTTCATATGTATGCTTGTGAGTGGATGTCAATGTGTATGTGTGTGCACATGCATGCAGATGTGTGTGTGTTTGTTAATGTGTGTGTACTTATATGTGCACATAGGCATGGGTATGCATGCATATGTGAATAGGTGTGCACATGTGTCTCTATGTGCATTTGTGGGTTCATGTGTGCTTATGCATGTGTTTCTATTGTGTGTTTTAATGCATGCTTGAGAATGTGTGAGAGTTTATGTGTGGGCATATGAGTGTACTTTTGTGTTTGTGTGTGCATGTCCATGTGTATTTTTGCATGCGCATGCATATGTGGGTGTGTACGTGCATCTTTGTATTTGTGCATTTGTGTGTGCATGCATGCATGTGAGTATGTGTGTATATGTGCATAAGTGTATGTTGGCATTTGTTAGTGCTTGCAAGAGTGTGTGCGCATGTGGGTTGGTGTGTGTGAGTGTATGTGTGCATGTGTGTGTGCATTCTCGGGCATGTGTATATGTGTGTGTGTGTGTGTGTGTGTGAATGTGTGTTCATTTTTTGTTCCTATTGGTCTCCATGTGTGCACATGTGTGCTCTTTATGTGCATGTACGTATGTGTGCAATTATACGTGCATGAGTGTGTGCATAGGTGCATTTCCATTTGCATGTGCATGCAAGGGTTTGTTCATGTGTGCTTTTGGGTGTGCATGTGTGTGCATGATTGCACATGTGTGTGTGTATATATGTTTGTAAAAGAATGTTTGTGTGCATGTGGTCGTGTGTGTCAATGCATGTGTGTGTGTGTGTGCATGTGCATGTGTACATGCATAAAAACATGTGTGTGCACTTTTTCTGCACACATGTGACATTATACGCAAGTGCATATGCATCTTTTTTTGTATGCGAATGTGTATGGTCGTGTGTGTGTGTGTGTGAGTGCATGTCACTTGTGTTTGTGTGTGTGCATGTGCATGTGTGTGTGTTTTTGCATTTGTGGTTATGCTTGGGTAGGAATTGGTGTGTGCAAAGGTGTGTTCATGTTTGTGTGCCTTTTCATGCATTTGTGCATATATGTGTGTTTTTGCACATGGGTGCATGTTTGTGCAGGCATGTGTGTGTATGCACATTTATGAGCATGTGTGAGTGTGTGCATATATATATATATATATATATATATATATATATATATATATGTGTGTGTGTGTGTGTGTGTGATCATGTTTGTGTTTATGTGTGTGGGTGTGCGTAAGTATGCCTATGAACATGTGTGCATATTTTTTTGCATATGTGTGTGTTTGTGTGCACAATTACGTCTTAGCACTTTGTGTGCATGCATCCTTGTGCAGCATGTTTGGGCATTTTTGTGAATTTTGCAAGCATCAATATATGTGTGTCTGCGTGTGTGCATCTGTGTATGACTATATATATACACATGCATTTATGTATGTCTATAGGTGTGTGTTTGTGCTTATGTCTATGTGTGAGCATGGGTGCATATGCCAATTTAGACATGCATGCATGTATGTTTGTGGGTGCATGTGTGTGCATTTTTGCTAGTCTATATGTCTGGCTATGCATGTGGATGTGTATATGGCTGCTTATGTGTGTAAGTGTATGTGTGAGTTTATGTGTGAATGTGTCTATTTGCATGTGTGTGCATGTGTCTCTATGGAGTGGGTGTTGGTATTTGTTATGAGTGTATGTGTGTGTGCCTTCATGTGTAGGTGTGTGCATGTGTGCATGCATATGTGAGTGTAGATATGTGTGTTTGTGTTCATATGTAGGAGTTTGTGTAGAAGTGTGTGTGGGTGTGCCTGTGTGTACATGCATGTGTGTGTATAGGTGTGCATGTGTGTAAGTGTAGATGTATTTGTATTTTTGTACACATGGGTGAGTGTGATTGTGTGCATTATGTGTTTGTGTGAGTGCATGGGTACACATGTATGTTCAAATGTATGTGTATGCATGTGTTCATGTGTTTGTGTGTGTGAGCAAATGTGCTTGTGTGTCCATGTGTGTATGTGTTCATGTGTGTGTGTGTCTACAGGCATGAGTAATTATAGATTTGTGTCTGTGCATGTCTACGTGTGTGTGAGCATGTCTACATGTGTGTTTGCATGTGTGTATGCAAATGTTTGTATTGGTGTGTGCATGTGTGTGTGTGTGTGTGCGTGTGAGTGCATGTGCACATGTGTGTACACTAGTGTGTTCAAGAGCATTTGTGCATGCATGTGTGAGTGCATTCACATGTATGCAAGTGTGTGTGTGTTTGCTCGTCAGTCTGTTTAGATGTGCGTGTGTGTGTGAGTAGGTATGTGCATGTGTGTATGTGCTTTTATGCATTGTGCTTGTATGCATGTGCATGTGTGTGTGTGTCTATTTGTGAGTTTAAATATATGCATGTGTGTGTGCATGTTCATATGTGTCCATGTGTGTGTGTGCTTGTTTGTGTGAGATTGTATGTGTGCGTGTGTGTGATTGTGTGTATGCTTGTGCTAATGCATGTGATAATGTACATCTTTGTCAACATGTGTGTGATTTGATGTGAGTGTGTGCATGTGTGTTTTACGCATGAAGGTCTGTAGGTGTATGGATTATTTTGGGTATTTGTGTGTGCAGGTGCACGTATATATGTTTGTGGATGTGTGCACATGCTTATGTATATTTGCATATGCATATGTGCATGCTTCTTTGCATTTGTGTGAGTCTTTGTGTATGTAAGCATGCATGTGTATGTGTGGATGCATGTGTAGGGGTTTATGTGCATGTCTATCTGTGGTTGTGCACATATGTGTGTGAATGTATGCATGTGTGTTTGTGTTTATATACATGTGGATATGTGTGTTTGTTTGTATGTGTGTTTGGGTGCATGTGCACATGCATGTACATGTGCATGTGTTTACATCTTTTCATGTTTGTGCGTACAATCGTGCACGTGTCTGTGAGAGGGTGTGTTGGATGTTGTGTGTGTGTGTGTATGTACACACATTTGTGAGTGCATCCATGTCTATGTATATGTGTCTGTATGTATGAGTGTGAGTGTTTTGTGCCATGAGTGCTTGCATTTGTATGTTTGTGTGCAAGTACTTATGCACGTATGTGTATACACACATGTGTGTTTGTGTGTATATATATGTATGTGCATGTGTGTGCAGGAGCAATTGTTTAAGCATGTGTGTGTGCACACACATGCGTGTTTATGTTTACGCATGTTTATGTGTGAGCATTTTTCCATGAGTGTGCACGTGTGTGCATGTGTGCATGTGTGTGCATGTAGATGGATGTGTGTTTGTGTGGGCGTACACTTGTATGAATGTGTGTGTGTAGGAGTTGGCATATCTACATGTGTGCACACATGCATGTTAGTGCATGTGCATGTCCATGTGCATGTGTGTATGTGTACTTGTCTAGTTGTGGACATGTGTGCTTACATGTGCATGAGTGGTTTGTGGACCTATGTTTGTGTTTGTGTGTGTAATTACATATGAGTTCATGTGTGTGCTTCTATATTTGTGTTTATGTCAGCATGTGTTTGTACATGTGTCTGTTTTTGTATGTGTGTGTGCTTGTATGTGTACATTTATGGGTGTCTATAAGCATGTGTATGTTTTTATGAGTGTGTTTGTGTGTGTGTGCGTTAATGTGCTTGGGCATGTGTGTATGGGTGCATGTGTGCATGTGTGTATGTGTGCATGTGTGCATGTGTGTATGCATGTGTATCTATATGTGTGTGTGTGTGCATACATTTATGTGTGTATATGTGCACATGTATTTGGGTGCATGCATGTATTCATGTGTGTGTAAGAGTTTACATGCATTTTTATGCTTCCATGCAAGCACGTGCACTTATGTAGGTGCATATGTGTGTGTGTATGTGTGTTTATGTGCATTTGTATGTGTGTACATATGTGTGTGTGTGCACACACTTGTATACATGCTTGCATGTGTGTATATGTATGTGTAGACATACTTATGTGTGATTATGTTTCTATTCATGATTGTTTGCGTTTGCATGTGTGTGCATGCATGTGATGTGCATGTGTATGTGTGAATGTGTGTGTTGGTTTGTGTGTTAGTGCATGCATGTGTGTGTGTATGTGTTTATTTCTATTTATGTGTGTTTGTGCATGTGCATGCATTTGTTTGTATACATATGCATGAGGGAGTGTGTGTTTTGCATGTGTTTATGTGTGTATGTATGTATGTGTGCGCATGTGTCTGTGCACATGCACACATGTGTGCATGTATCTTATTAGTGTGTAAATGTGTTTGAGTGAGTCAATGTGTGTGGCTGTGAGTGCTTGCATGTGTACGTTGTGTATGTGTGCACGTGTGCATGTGCAAGTGTGTGTTCTTGTGCATATGTGTGTATGCATATGCATATGTGGACATGAGCAAGCGTTTGAGCATATACGTATGCATGCATGTGTATGTGTGTTTGTGTGTGAGTATTTTTCATGTGCAATTTCATACATGCATGTGTGCATGTGTGTGTAGATGTATGTGTATATGCATGCATGCTTGTGTGAATGTGTGTATGTGTGTGCGTAGGTGTGTGCATGGACACATGTATGCATGCGTGCTTGTGGGTGCATTCATGCAAGTGTGTATGCATGTGTCTATTTATTTTTATTGAGTTATAGGTGCATGTACATGCATATGTTTCTATGTATAGGCATGTGTATGCACTTATGTGTGTGTGTGTGCACCTATGCATATGATTATGTGTGTATGTGTGAGCACGTGTGTTTGTGTACAGGCATGTATGTGTGTTGGTGTGTGTGTGTAAGGGTGCATGATTGCATATCTTTTTGTGTCTGCTTGTGTATGTCTCTATGTTCATGTGTATATGTGTGAGTATATATGTGCATGGATTTGCATGTATGTGCTTGTGTATGTGTGTTTGTATTTGTCTACTTATGAATCTATGTTAGCGTATGTGCATGCATATGTGGGTGCATGTGTGTATACATGTGTGTGTTTTTTCTTGCATACATGCATGTGCATGTGTGTGTATGAGCATGTGTGCAAGTTTATGCTTATGTGCATGCATGTGCATCCTTGTGTGTGTGTGTTTTTGTCCATGTGTGTGTGTGTGTTGGGGTGTATGTCTATGCATGCATGTGAGTGTGTGTGTGCTTGTGTGTGTATGTATGTGTGCATGCATACATGTCTATGTGCTTTTATGTGTGAATATGCATGTGCATAAATGTACATATTTGTGTTTATGTGTGGGTGAACAAATGTGTGTGTATTTGTGAACACATGGGCTCTTGTGTGCATCTGGGAGTAGGTGTGTGTTTTTATTATGTGTGTGTGTGCCAACACGTGAGTTTGTATGTGTGTGTGTGTGCGTGCCAACACGTGAGTTTGTATGTGTATGTGTGTGTATTTATGTACATATGTGTGTGCGTGTGCATGTGTGCATGTGTATATGCATGTGTAAGCATACATGTGTGTGTATGGGTGTATGTGTGCATGCATCTATATATGTGTGTGCATGCATGAGTGAGTGCATGTGTGTATAAGAATGCCTATGTGTTTGTGCTTGAAAGTGTGGACATACACATGCATTATATCATGCATGTGTGTGTGTTTGTGTGCATGTGTCTCTTTATTGTGTGTGTGGGTGTGTGTTCTTACATGTGCGTGCATGCATATATGCTTTTATGTACATATATATAGGTGCATGCATATATGTGTGAATGTTTGTGTGTGTGCATCCAGATGCATGTGTGTTTGCATTTATGTGTGCTTTCCTCTAAGCTTATATGTGTGCGTGCATGGCATATGGTAGTGCATGTGTGTGCAAATGCTTGCTCTTGCACGTGCATAAGTGTGTGTTTGTGAGTGTGCACGCATGTGTTTGTGTTCGTGTGGTTGTTAGGTGTGTGTGAGAGAGCTTATATGTCTATGTTTGTTTGTAGGCATGTGTGTGTGACTTTGCATGGACATGTGTGTGCATGTGTGCATGCATTAGTGTGTGCTAGTATCTGTGTGTGTGTGTGTGTGTGCTTGTGTGCTTGTCTACATATGTGTGCATGTGTATATGAATGTTTTGTTGATGTGTGCATGTGTCCTTGTTTGTGCATGTGTGTGTATGGGTGTGAATATGTGTGACTATATGTGCACATGTGTGTGTGCACTCATTTTTGTGTGTGTATATTTGTTTACATGTTTATTCACTTGTATGCATATGTGTCTTTGTACATGCATGTAGTTTTGTGTATGCAAATGTGTGTGCCTGTATGTGTGTATATGAGTGTGTGTATGCATGTGTAAGTGCATACATACATGCATGCAAGTATGTCTACATTGATGGGTGTGTCTGTGCGTTTGCATGTAGTTGTGCATGTGTGTTTGTATGCATGCAAACAAGTGTTCTTGTATGTGTGTAGGGGTGGACGGATGCATGCATGTGTGTGTTCTACATATGCACAAGGATCTATGTGCATGTGTGTTTAGGTGCGGGTGTGCATGTGTATGTGTACGTGCATGTATGTTTTTGTATGTGTGTGAACGTGTCTATGCTTATGTTTATTTATGTGTGTGTATGTGTGCACATGTGGGTGTGTGCTTCTATGTGTATACCATTTTTCTTTGTGTGCATAGTTATGTATGTATGTTCCTATGTATGGATCTGTGTGTCTATTTCATGTACATGTGTGTGAGTATGTATAGATGTGCATGTGTGTGTGCATGCTTGTGTGCATGTATGTGTGTGTGTGCATATGTGCACTTATGTGCATGTGTATGCATGTGTTGATGAGGGGTCACTTGTGTGTATATGCGAATGTGTGTGTCTATGTACTGGTGTTTGTATGTATGTATATGAGTGTATTTACATGCATGCATGTATGTGCATGTGTGTGTGTGGATCCTTGTGTGTGTATGTGTGTGTGGGAGTGTGTGTGGGTGTACATGTGTTTGCATGTGCTTGTGTACTAGTGTGCATGTGTCTAAGTGTTTGTATGCTTGTGTTTATTTGTGTGTATGCATATTCCTATGTACATGGGCTTGTTTGTGTTTGTGTTCGTGTGTATGCATGCATGTTGGTATATTTTTGTGTGTGTATTGGATGCCTTGTATGCATGTGTCTGTGAGTGTGTGAAATGGAGGGGGAGGGGTGTGTGCAAATATTTGCATGGATGTGTGTTCTTATGCATGTATTTTTTTGTGTGTGCACATGTTTAAGCATGCATTTGTGTGTGTGTGTGTGAGTGTAGATGCATGTGCATGTATGAGTGTCTATCTATGTGTGCAAGCATATGTGTGTCTATGCATATATGGATTTGCATGTGCATGTTTATGTATTGCACATGCATTTGGATGAGTGGTGTGGGTGTTGGTATGTGTGTGTGTGTGTGTGCATGCTTCTGTGTACACAACTATGTGTGTGTGTGTGTGTGTATACTTGTGTCTGTTTGTATCTATCTATGTGTTCTTATGCTCGTGTCTACTTGTGAATGTTTCAAATTTGGTACAAATATGGGCATGTTTGTGTTTGTGTGCATATGTGTGTGGCTGTGTGCATGCATGTATATGTGTGTCTATATGCATGTGCATCTACATAGGCATGAGTATGTGCGTGTCTATATGTTTTCCTATGCATGTGTGTGTGTGTGTGTATATGTGTTTAGGAGTGTGTGTAGGTGTGTTTGTTTGTGAATGTATGCGTGTGTGTACACATGCGTTTATGTGTTTTTGATTGTTTGTGTTTGTGAATCTTCAGACACGTACATGTGTGCATGTCGGTGCTTGTGTATGTGCATGTTTGTTTATGTTGTTGTGTGTGAGTGTCTGTATGCCTATCCATGCAATTGTGTGTGTATGTGTGTCTCTATGAGTACACATATTTGTTTGTGTGCATATGTGGTTGCACACATTGGCTCATGTGTGTATGAGTCAATGTGTGTGTAGTTTAATTTGTGTGTGTATGTGTGCAAGCATGTGTGTGCAGGTGAGAACATGTGTGTACATGTAAGGATGTGTGTATGTTTATGTGCATATGTTTGCATGTGCTTTTGTGCATTGGTGTGTGTGCTTGCATTCTTTAGTATTTATGTGTGCATATGTGTGTGCATGTGTGCAAGTACAAATAGTTGTCTATGTGCATATGTGTGTGTTGTGTGTTTGTGTTTGTTCTTATTCTTGTGTGTGCTTGTGTATGTGCATGTGCATAGATGTGTGTGTGCCAGTGTATGAGTTTGTATGCATGTGAGTGCATGCAGTGCTTGTGTATGTGTTTATCCACTAGCATGTGCATCTATGCATGCATTTCTATGTATGTGCATGTGTATGTGTGTACATGAGTGTGCGTGTGTGCACATATGCATGTGTTTAAATGAGTGCATGTGTGGTTGTGTTTTGTTTGTGTGCATATGTTCTGACATGTTTTTGTGGGTGGGCATATGTTTGTGCTTAAGTGTGGATGTGTGTGTGGGTTTGTGCATGTTTGTGTGCATGGATGTGTTTGGAAGTGTATTGGTATAAATGTGCATGCATGTGTGGATGAGTGTGTGTGTGTGTGCTTGTGTGTTTATGTATATTTGTGTGTGTGTTCATGTGTGTATATGCATGTGTGCGTGCCTATGTGCATGTGTTTGTGTTTTCTTTCTTGTGTGTGTGAGTGTGTGCATATGTATGTGTGCAAGTGTGTGCATTTGTGTTTATGTACATGCTTGTGCATGTGTGATTGTGTGCTTGTGCTTTTGTGCATTTCCATGTATTTATGTGTGTATGAGTTTCTGTGCATGTGTTTTTGCTTTTGCAAGTGTTTGTACTAATATACATGCTTTTGCATGTGTATGTGTGTGCATGTTAGCATGTGTGTTTGTGTTTGTCATTGTATGTGTGTGTGTGTATGTGTATATGTGTGCTTGTGTGTATGTAGGCATGTAGGTGTGCGTTTGTACATGTGTGTAGGCATGCATGTTTGGGTGGTTGTGTATGCACATGCCAATGTGTTCATCTACATGCATTTGTCTATGCATGTGTGTCTGTTCACTTGCTTGTGAGTGTGTTGGTATGCACTTCTCTGTGTGCATTGATGTGCTAGTGTGTGTGTCCTTTTGTATGTGTAAATGTATGTGCAATTATGTGTGGTTATGCATGTGCATATATATATATATATATATATATATATATATATATATATATGTATTGTGTTTATAGGTGTGTGTCGATTAGCATGTGCATGTGTGCATGCATGTGTGTTTATGTGTTTGTGTGTGAGTGCATGTGTATGTGGGTTTGTGTGTTTGTGCACATGCTTATGTGTGTGAGTGTGCATGCATATTTTAATTTGTGTGGATGTGTTTATTGGTGTGCATGTGTGTGTGTGCACATGCTCCCACTTTGGAGCATGTATGCACTGTGTGTATGTGTGTCTACGTGTTTGTGTGTTCATGTGCATGCATGCTTGTGTGTGCATGTTTATTTGTGTGTGTGCATGCTTATGGGAATTGGTATGTGTACATTTGTGGGACTATGGGTGCATGTGTGACTATTTTTGTGTATGTGTGTGTGCATGAGTGTGTGTGTGTGTTTGTATTTATGTGTGTGTGTATATGTGCATAAATTCCTTTGCATGTTTGTGTATTGTGAGTGTTGTGTGTGCATGTTTTGCATGGATGCTTGTTTATGGGTATGGTTGCACATGCGTGTGTTTGCATATTCATGTGTGTGTGTGTGTGAACGTGTGAGTATGCATGTGTATGAGTGCATGTGTATCCACATGTACAAGTTTGTGTGCATGTTTGTCCATGTGT
Organism: Vanilla planifolia; assembly: GCA_023846275.1. NCBI lineage: Eukaryota > Viridiplantae > Streptophyta > Magnoliopsida > Asparagales > Orchidaceae > Vanilla > Vanilla planifolia. The sequence goes on along the minus strand of JAIUJO010000215.1, from coordinate 700,449 downwards.
GTACATGCATACACATGTGTACATGTTCATATGTGCATGTGTGCGCACGTGTAGATGCGCATGTGAGCTCATGTGTAGAAGCCCATGTGTGCGCATGTGTAGATTATATGCATATGCGTGTGTGCACGTGTTCTTGCTCATGCACCATTATGTGTGTGTACATGTGCACGCTTGTGTGTTCTTGTATGTGTGTGTTCAAGTATGGATGTGTGGGCATGTGTGAATGTGTGTGCATGGGGGCTTGTGACCACATATGTGCATGTTAGTGTGTGTGGGTGTGTCTTCATTTATGAAAGTTCTTTATGCTTATTTGTCCATGTGCATGTGTGTTTGCTGTGTCTTATGTGTGCGTGTGTGTTATCATGTTTGTGTGCATGTGCATGTTGTTTTGTGTGCATTTGTGTATGTGTTTGTGTGCTTGAGAGTGTGCATGGGTGAGTGCATGTTGGCTTATGTCCATGCATTCATGCTTGTGTGTATGGTTCTGTGCAGGTATGTGTGTGGGTGAATGTTTGAATATGTGCATGCTTGTATGTGTATGCATGTGTGTATGTGCACATATTCATGCCTATATGTTTTTGTGCATGTATGTGTGTGTATTTGTGCATATTCATGCAAATCTACTTGTGCATGCATGTGAGCATACGTGTGTCTGTGTGTGCGTTTGTGCATGTATGTTTATGTATCTCTTTGCATGTTCGTGTTTGTTCTTTTGTGTGTGTGCATGCATATGTCTTTATGCATTTGCATATATGTATTAGTGTGCATGTGTGAGTGTGCATTTGTGCATGTGTGTGGGTTTGCATATGTGTGCATGTACATGTGTAATTTTGTGCATGTGTGTGTGTGTGTGCATAGGTGTGTGCACCTTGGTACATGTGTATGTGTTTAAGTACATGTGCATGTGCACACATGTGTGTGTATGTTCATGTGTGTTTGTTTTTGTTCATGTGTATGGGCATGTGTGTGTTTGTGACTACATGAGTGTGCATGTGGGCAAATGTGTGCCAGTATAAGTGCATGATTATGTATGTGTCTACGTGCATGTACATGCATTTGCGCATGTGTGTGTGTGCTTTTGCTTGTGCATGTGTTTGCAAATGTGTTTGCTTATGTGTATGTGTGCTAGTAAAAATGCATACGAGTGTGTCCATGTTTGTGTGCATATGTGTATGCATGTTCACATGTTTATCCATGTGTGTTGGTGCGTGCATATGTGTCTATATATGTATGTATGTGTGTACTTGCTTGTGTGCATGAGTGAGTTGTTGTACATGTGACTATGTGTATTTGTGTGTATGTACACTAATTTTATTGTGTGGGTATATCCATTTGTTTGTGGGCATATGTATGTGTTGATGTCTCTATGCATGGGCATGAGTGTAAAAGTGTTCATGTGTGAGTTTGTGTGTGCATATGTGTGTGTATGTATGTACATGTTTTCTTATTTTGGTGTTGTGCTTGTAGATTCGTGTGTGTGTGCGCAAGTGTGTATTCATATGTGTGCAAGTGTGAATTTGTGCAAAAGTGTCTGTGTGTGTATCTCTTCTTGTGCATGCATACATTCCTCTGCATATGTGTGTATATGTGTGTGTGAATATGCATACATCTTTGTGTTCATGTTCATGTGTGTTTGTGTGTGTCAACATGCATGTGGGCATGTTCCGATGTTTATGTGTGTATTCATGAACATGTGTGAGTGCTTGTGTATATGTGTGTGCTTCTATATGCATGTTGGTGTGTGTGTCTATGCTTGTGTGTGATATGTGTGTGTGGGGATGTGTGTGCATGTATGTTTTTATGCATGAGTGTGCATGCTTGTGTGTGTGTGTGCATGTGAGCACGTGAATACATGTGCATCAATGCATGTGCATGTATGTTTGTGAGACTATATGTGTGCATGTCTGCAAGCCTATGTGTGAGCATGTGTGTGTGCACATTTATTTGTATGCACATATGCATGAATGTGTGTTTGTGTGTGCAACTATGTGCTAGTGTTCTTATGAGTGTGCAAGTGCAAGTGTAAGCATATGTGCACATGCATGTTTGTGTGTGGGTGTGCATGTGTGTGTGCATGTGTGAGCGCATGTGTATGTGTGCATATGTGTATATATTATATATGATTAGGTGGATTTGCACATGTGTATGTTTGTGTGTGCCTATATATGAGTGTTCATTTGTGTATGCATTTGTGTTTGTGTTGTGTGCATGGTTGCACGTGTGTGTTTGTGCATGCATGTGTGTGTATGGGTGTGAGTATATTTTTTTGCATGTGCATCCATATGTGCAAATGTGTGCATATGTGTATGCATGTCCATGTGTGTGTATGCATGAGCATGAGCAAGTGCGTATGCTTGTGTATGCCTATGCTTGCATCTATGTTTTTGTGTGTGGTTTAATGTGTGCAAGCATTTCTGTGTATGTAAGTGTGTGGGGTTTTTCCTTTGTTTGCATATGCATGTACTTTTGTTATGTATGTTTATGTGCATGTTTTTTGTACATGTGTTTTATGTATGTGCATACATGGGCTTGTGTGTGCATGTGTGTGTGTGCATGCAATTGAGTGTGTTTGTTCAAGTATGCAGGTATAAGTGTGTGTTTGTTGGTGCCTTTGTGCATGTGTGTGTGTGAATGTGCATGCATGAGTGGTTATGCATGGGCCATTATGTACTTGTGTATGTGTGTTGATGTGTATATGCTTGTGTATGTTTGCATGTGTACATGTCTATTGGTGAACATGCACATGTGTGTTGTTATGCAAGAGTATGTGTGCATGCATGTGCACTTATGTGTTTGGGTGCATCTATGTGTTCACACATGTGTGTGTTCTTGTGCATGCATTTGTGTATGCATGTGTTTATGCTTATGTATATTTTTGTACATGTGTGTGTGTGAATGTATGTGCATACATGTGTGCTAGCACATGTGTGTATTTTTACAACCGTGTGTGTACGTGCATTCATGAATATATGTGTGTATGTGTGCGTGTGTCTATGCATGTGTTTGTGAGTGAGTGTGTGCATTCATGTGTGTTCTTTTGCGTGTTCTAATATTTATGAGTGTGCATATGCATACATGTGCACGTGCATGTGCATGTATGCATGCGCATGGATGTGAGTATCTATCTGTTTTTGTTTGTGTGTGTGTGTATGTCTGCGAGTCTATGCATATATGTGTGGACCTATGCATGCGAGTGTGCATGTGTGTGCAAGCAAGTGCATGAGCATATGAGTTAATATTCATGTACTTATGTGCATGTATGTGTATTTGTGCAAGTCCATGTGCATGAATGTTTGTGTATGCATGCATCTTTGTGTGTGTGAGTGTGTGTGCATGTTTGCTTGCATTTATGTGTGAATATGTGCATATTAATGTTTATGCATGGGAATCTATATGTTCCTATGCATGGAGTTGTGTGTGTGTGCTTGCATGCTTGTGTGGCATGTAGGTGAGTGAGTGTATGTGCATATGTGTGTGTGTGTGTGCATGCTTGTATGCATGTGTGCGAGTGTGTGTAGGTGTGTGCCTATGCATGTGTGTGTGTTTATATGTGCAAATTTGTAGGTATTTGTTTGCTTTTGTGTACAATTCTATGAGTTTGTGTGTGTATGTGTGTGCTTATGTTGTGAGTATGTGTTTGTATTAATGTGTATGCATATGCATGTGCATATGTGTTCTATTACTGTTTTGTTCTATGCATTGGTGCTTACATTTGTGTGCGTGTGCATATGAGCATGCATGTGTGTATGCATTTGTGTTGTGTGTTCAGTTGTGCATGTGTGTCCGTCCATGCATATGTGTGTGTGGTATGAGTATATGTTTATGCATGTGTATCCATGTGTGTAGATGTGTGTGTGTGTGTATGCATGTGCATGTGTGTGTGCATGAGCATGAGCATGTGTGTATATGCTTACATCTGTGTGGTGTGTATGTGTGTGCATGTGTACGTGTGTGTGTGTGTGTGTGTGTGTGTATTTGTTTGTGTGTGGTTGTGTGTGCACATGCATTTGTGTGCATGTGGGTATATTTAGGTGTGTGTGGATTTATGTTTGTTTGCCTGTGCATGTACTTTTGTGCTTGTATGTCTGTGTCCACATTTTTTGTACATGTGTTTTATATATGTGTATACATGGGCTTGTGTGAGCATGTGTGTGTGCGAGTGTGCATGTTCATGTATGTAGGCATGAGTATGTGTTTGTTGGTGCCTTTGTGCATGTGTGTGTGTTGTGTGTGTGCGTGAATGTGCATGCTGAGTGGTTGTGTGTGGGCACATTTTTGTACTTGTGTATGTGTGTGGATGTGTGTACGCTTGTGTATGTCTACATGTGCACATGTCTATTGGTGAGCACATGCATGCATGTTCTTATGTGCGTATGCATGTGCACATACGCATTTGGATGCCTCTATGTGTTTTCACGTGTATTTTTTTGTGCATGCACATGTGTCTGTGTGTAAGCATGTGTGTGTACTTTTGCATCCATGTGTGTACTTGAATTCATGCATATATGTGTATGTGTGTCTATGCATGAGTGTGTAAGTGATTGTATGCATGTGCGTGTGTCTGCGTGCTAGTGTATGTACTAATATATGTGAGTGTGCATGTGCAGGTGCAAATATATGTGTTCGTGCATGTGCATATCTATATCTATCTATGTGTGTGTGTACATGTCTATGAGCCTTTTCGTATATGTGTGGGTCTATGCTTGCGAGTGTGCATGCAAGTGCATGAGTGCATGTGTTCATATGCGTGTACTTGTGTGCGTGTGTGTGTATGCATGTATGTGTATTTGAGCAAGTGCATGTGCATGCATGGTTGTGAATGCATGCATCTTTGCATGTGTGTGCATGTTTGCTTCTATTTGTGTATGAGTGTGTGTGTGTGAGTGTGTGTGCATGTGTGGTTAGGTATGTGTGTTCATGTGAATGTTCGTGTGTGTGTATGTGAACAAGCATGTGTGTGTGCCTATACATTGGTATATGTGTGTGTGTGAGCATGCATGTGTGTATGTGTGTGTGTGCATTTTCTTATTCATGTTCATGGGTATTTATGTGTGTGTGTGTGCATGCAAAAATGCAGTTGTGTCCTTGTGTGCATGTATGTGTATGCATGTGCATATGTGTGTTTGTTTATGTGTCCATGTGGTGTATGAGTGTGTGTTTGTGTGTGTATTTTTGTGCAGGCATGTGTGTGCAAACATGTTTGTCTACAAGAGTGTGCGTGTGTGCATATATGTGTGTGCCTATGAGCCTCTAAGTGTGCAAGTCTATAAGCCTGTGTGTGCACATTTGTGTTCTTATGTATGAGCATGTGCATCAATGTGCATGAGATTGTGCTTGCACATGCATGTAGTTGTGGGTGCATCCTCATGTTCATGTGTGCATGTGTGTGTGTGGGTGAGTGTGTGAGCATGCAAGTTTTTTGTGCATGCATTTTGTGTGTGCATGTGTATCTTTGTGAACAAGTGTTCTTATGTCTGTGCCAGTGTGGGTGCATGAATATGTGCACGTCTTGCTAGTGTGAAAGCATGCATGGACCTCCATGTGTGCAAGGGGTGTGTGTATGCGCGAGCATGTATGCACATGTGTGCACAATGGGTGTGTGCATGTGTCGGTATGTGTGAGTGTTCATGTGTGTGTATGTGTGCATGTGCGAGCCTATGTGTAAGTGTGTGTGTGTGTAGATGTGTGCATGTCTATAAGACTTTGTGGATGTGTTTGTTCCTGCACATGTGAGTTTGCATTTGTGTGTGTTAGCATATGTGTTTGTCCACATGTGCATGTGTGAATGGATGCATGCATGTATATCTATGTGAGTGAGTGGGAGTGTATCCATGTTTGTGTATGCATGTAGCTTTGCTTGTGTGTAGAAGTGTGCATATGCTTATGCATGAGTGTTTGCATGTGAGTGTCAATGCATGTCAATTTATTTGGGCCTATGCATGGGCATGTATTAGTTTGTATGTGTCTATATTTTTTGTTAGTGTGTGTGTTCATGTGTGTGTGTGTATGTGTGTGTGTGTGTGCATGTGCATGTGTGTGGGTACATCCATGTGTGTGTCTATACATGTTTGTGCATCTGTGTGCAAGTCTTTGAGCTTGTGTGTGTGCGTGTGTGCTTATGTGTGCATGTATGTGTTTGTATTATCTTGTGTGTCTATGCTTGGGGTGCTTGTGTGAGTGTGTGTGCATGTTTATGTATGTGTGTGCATATATGCATGTGTTACTTTGTGTGTGTATGAGTGAGTGCTCATGTGTGTGTCTATGCATAGGCTTGCATGTGTGGTTATACGTGAGCATGTGCTTCTAAGTGTGTGTATGTACATCTGTGTTGCAATGGTACATTTGTGCATGTATGTGTATGTGTGTGCATGGGTGTTTGTGCATGTGTCTGTGTATTTGATTGTGTGAGTGCATGTGTGTTTGCATGTGCATATACATGTACTTGTGTGCATCTCCATTTTTGTGTTCTTTTTGCACAAGCATATGTCTTTGTATGGGTGATGTGTGTGTATGTATGTGTGTTTGTGTGTACATGTGCATGTTTATGTGTGTATATGTGTACATGTATGCATATGTGTGTGCATGCATGTATACATGCATTTGCCTATGTGTGTGAGTTAGTTGGTGTCTTTCTATGCATGTGTGTATACATATGTTGTGTGTGGTTATGTGTGTACATGCATGTTCTTGTGTGTGTGAGTATGTGGGTGAATGCATGTAGTGCATGTCAACAAGCATGTGTGTGTGGGTGGGTAGGTGGGTGTATGCATGTGCACATGTGTGTCTATGCATGTGCATATGAGTGTGTGTGTGCATCTACATGTGTAATGGTTTATGTGGATGTACACAAGTGTGTGTGTGTGTGTAAGTGTGTGCATCTATGCTTGTGTGTTTGTGTGTGAAGGTGAGTGTTTGGGTTTGTGCTTATGTTTTTTTATGCTGTGCGTATGTTTGTGTGTGGTGTGTGCTTGTAAGCATGTGTGTGTGTGTGTATGTGTGTGTGTGCACATGCATGTCTGTGCATGGATGAGCATGTGGGTGCATTTGTATGTGTCTGTGTGCATGCATCTTTGTGTTAATGCATTTGTGAGTGCATGTGTGTATGTTTGTGTGTGTGTTTATGTGAAAGTGCATGAATGCGAGAGTGTCCACATTGTGCGTTAATGCCTGTGTGTGCGTACATGTGTGTGTAAGCATATATGTATGTGGGTATGTGTGTTAGTGTGTGTGTGTGCACTTGAGTGTACATGCATGTCATTATGCATATGGGTGTGAGTTTGCATACATGGGTTTGTGTGCATATTTGTGTGTGCACTTATGTGTGTGTGTGAGTGTATGCATCTATGTGCTTATGTGTGTGTGAGTTTGCATTTGCATTTGCATGTGCATTCACTTTTGTGTGCTTGGGTACGCACCTGCGTATTTATGTATGTGCACGAATGTGTGCAAGGGTGCATATATATGTGCATGTGTGTGTTTGTGTTTGTGTGTGCATGCAAGCGGGTGTGCATGTGCTTATTTGTCTGTGAGTGTGTATGCATGTGTGTTTCTATGTACTTGTCCACATATGTGTGTATGTGTGAGTACATGTGTGTCTACGACATCATGTGCATGTGTGGTTATGTTTGTATTTGTGCGTGTGGATGTGTACGTGCATTGGTAGGAGAGGGGGTCGGTGTGCATGTGTATTTGTGTTTACGTGTGCATGTACATGAGTCAAGTACATGCATTTGTGTGAGCATGTATTTGAGTTTGTGTGCACATGTGAGCATGTGTGTGTGTGCATATATGCATCTACATGTTCATGAACATGCATAAGCATGTTCTTTTTTGTGCATGTGTATGTGTGTGTATCTCTGCACATTTGTGTGTGTTCTGTGCATATGTCCATGACTTTGTGTGTGCATTTGTTCTTATGTACGTATGTGTGTGTAAGCACATGTTTTCATGCAGTGTGTGTTGTACATGTGATTGGACCACGTTTATTATTATAGCCACTTCAAAAATGAAAAAAAACGCTTTAATAATTCTAAAATTTTCTTTTAATATTAAGTAAATATGTGCTAAAGCTAAAAAGACAAAAATTGAAGTAATATTATGTTTCTTACTTAAAGCAACATAAAGTTCTAGTAAGAAGAGATTTAGTGTTGTATAGTTATATAAAATTTGCAAAAATGAAATCAATTTTATCAGAATCTTACACTCCAAGGTCCAAAGGATATGAAGTATTTCTTCCTTCATTGTGACTCAAGTATGAATTAAAATGTCAAGTAAAATGTAAAAGACCTTACATAATTAAATATTTCATAATATAAAAATAAATATTTAATTAAAAAAAACTTATCATGGCAAATCCAAGTTGCATGTTACATCATGTTTGAACTAATGTACTCTTACAACCTAAGAAAACTTAAAGTAATGTATTATTACCAAATAAAAGCAATGTAAATTTCACATGAGAGGAGAGCAAGTGATATGTAGTAATATAACAAAAATGAAATGAAAATTTTGAATAATTGAAATAAATACTACGCAAAAGTTGCATTAAAAGATACTAAAAATATCATGTGTAATAACATCGATTGTCAAATCAAGTATGAACTAGAATGGCTCTTACAGCTTATAAAAGCTGTAAAAAATGAAAAATAAATAAATAAATTGTACAAAACTCATCGAGATATATCAAATAAGATTTTTTTGTCTTCATTAGGCCTCATTTAGAATTACTCTGAATTACTATAATAAATATGAATAAATAATAGTAAATTATTATTTTTATATAAAGTAAATTTATATTTAAGTTTAACTAAGTTAAATTGAAGTTATGTAATAAAAACAAATTGAAGTGATGTAAAGATAACATAGTAAGAGATTTCAAGTTACACAATGATATAACTAAATGAAAGAAAAAATTTGAAGAATTAAGAAAAAAATGTGCGGAAAAAATTGCATTCCTATATATTACTAGAAGATTGAGCACAATATTCTTGATTGTTACATCAGCTACAAATGCAAAAATCTCATAAATTATAACAAAACCATAAAAAATTATTTAAATATATTAAAATAAATTTTTATTTGGAGCTCATCTATTAAAAAATGACAAAATTTCTTTTTTTTAAATGGATTTAATTTTGAATTAGTATTAATGAGATTAACTGTGAGATCCTTAATCATAAAAATCGAGAAAAAAATTAAATTACTAGTAAGGTACATGAGAAAATAAAACATTAAAAATAAAATATTAAAGATAGATTGGATAGAACTTGTAGGGACTAACCAAAGACATTTGATTCTTTTTAATCGGACCTAATTTAGAGTTACTATAAATCACTAAAGTAAAAATGAACAAATAATAACTTACAATTTATTTTTTAGTTATTAAGTAAATATATATTAAAGCTAAAATGAGATAAGTTAAATCAAATAAAAGTGAAGGGTAAAATAATATGAGAATTAAAGTTTTATGATTAGAGAAAGTCAAAGCAAAAAGTTTGAACAAGATACTAAGGTGATCGAGTCAGACATCTTCTTTTCTTAAATGTGGTATAAGTTGAAATTACTCCCAAAGCAACCAAAAACTTTTTAAAAATTTTAAAAATGTAAAAAATAAATATTTAATAAGACAGAGCTCATTGAGAAGAGTCAAACATAAATAGCATAAATAATAATAAATATTTTAAAAAGAATAAATTTTTTTTCGACATGATCAGACCTCATTTGAAATTACTACTAATTACAAAAGTAAAAAAGCATAAAGGATAATAAACTCTTACTTTAATATTATGAAAATATACAAAAAAACAAAAATTAAATAAATTAAAGCAACATAATACAAGTAAAGCAAAATGATATAAGGATTATAGGAGACAACAATTAGAGTTTTGTAGTAATATAACTAAATTATTGAAAAACATTTCAAAAAATAAGGTAAAATTTATGAGAATCAACATTACAATATATTAATGAGATCGATTATGATACCTTGATTGTCAAAATAATGAACTAATTCAAATTTCATATAAAGTATGATAAAATTTTACAAAATAAACTATTTTAAAAATAAAAAATAAATATTTAATTAGATATAGCTCATTAAAATGAGAGTCCAATGACATTTCTTTCATGTCAATCTAATTGGTTTCCAATTACTACAAATTTAAAAAAAATTAAAAAATAGATATATAATAGTAATATTTTTTAATATTAAGTAAATTTCAATTAAAACTTAAATGAGGTAAATTGAAGCTACATAATATAACCAAATAAAAGACATGTAATGCTCTCATGGGAGGTTACTTAGAGTTATTTACGAATATAACTAAATAAAAGTGAATTTTGAAGAAATGACAAATTGTATGGGAAAGTTGTATTCTAAGATGCTAGAGGATTGAATGCAATATCTTTGATCATCAAAACATATATGATTAGAAATGTCTCATAAAATATGCAAAAATATATAAAAATATAATATTTAAAAATATTATAATTAGTATTTAGTTGGATAATGCTAGTCTAGATGAATCCATTAACATTTTTTCGTTCAAAGAAGCCTCACTTAAAGTTACTGTGAGTTACAAAAGATAATAAGAGCAAATAATATTAAAACATTATTTCAATGTTAAGTAAATATATAATAATGCTAAAATAAGATAAATTAAACCAATGTAATGAAATCAAATAAAAAATGTAGATTTTACATTAGAGGAGGGTTAGAGTTTCATCAAAATTTAACTAAACAAAAAAAATTTCAAAAAAAAGGAAAGTTGTTATGAATAGTTGCAATCATAGACACTAAGAAAATCAAGTGTATCACTCTTGATGATAAAAATAAGTGCAAATAAAAATCTCAAAAAATATGCCAAAAATGTAGAAAGTTTTTTAAAAAATATATAAATAAGTATTTAATTAAATAGAGCTCATCAAATGTGTTTAATGAAGGTTGTTTCATGATGGATTCACCTTATTTTGATTTACTAAGAAGAATCAACATAAATAATCATAAATAAAAATAAATTATTATTTTAATATTAAGAAAAATTTAATAGAAACAATAATTAGATTAATTAAAACCACTAAACATGACTAAATCAAAGACATTTAACTATCAAATCAGATGAAATTTATCGTCAAATAATAATACGACAAAATCAAAATAAAAATGTTAACAAATTAAAACAAATTTTATTAAAAAGCTACATTCTAAAATACTAAGGAGATCGAGTATAACATCCTTCGTCATCAATTAGGTACAAATCAAAAAGACTCTTTCAATGTGCCTAAACCTATAAAACAAAATATTTAAAGCTAAAAATAATATATATCATCAGAAAGAGTTTATTAAGACGACTCAATAATATTTATTTAATTCTGATCAGACCTTTTTTTGATTTACTATAAATTACAAACATAAATAAGCTTAAGTAATTACATATTATTTTCTTACTAATAACTGAATATAAATTAAAGATGAAATAAGGTAAATTAAAATAATATTAAAAAGTTAAAGAAATGTAAAGATAATAATAGAGGAGAATAAGATTTTAATAGTAATATAATAAAATAAAAAATAAAAAATAAAAATTTGAACAAATGAGATTTAACTTTACAAGAAGACTTTTTGATTGTTAAAAATATATCAAATGAAAATTTCTAAAACATCGAAATAGGTATTAATCAAAATAGCTCTTAAGGCATGCTAAAGAGTTGACAAAAATATGTAAAAATATAAAACAAAAATTTAAATTGATAAATTTCAATGAGATGTGTCTATTAACATTTGTTTTTGTGTAAAATAGATTTCATTCGAAGTTACTACAAATTTCCAATGTAAATAAGCATAAATTATAAAACATATTTTTTTAATATTAAGGTGATATATATTAAACCTAAAATTAATTAAGTGAAGTTATGTAATATATCCAAATAAAATTGATGTAAAATTCATGCAAGAGGAGAATTAGATTTTCAGAGAAATATGATCAAATAAAATAAAAAATTTGAACAATTGAGATAAACAAGACGAGAAATTTGCCTGCCAAAATACTTAGGAGATCAAGCATAATATTCTCCTTTGATAAATTAGGTAGGAATTGAAATGGCTTGCATTTTGTGCCAAAACTCTCTTTAAATAATGTTTTCAAAAATATAAAAAATGAATATTTAATTGGTAAGAGCTCCTTGAGATGAGTTTAATTACATTGCTTCAGTCTTATTCAAACCTTTTTTTAGAATTACCACAAAATATAATATTAAAAAACCAAAGTGATGTAAAGCTCAGACAAGAGAAAACTTAGAATTAATAATAACATAACCAATTGAAAATATAAAAGGAGTCCTCAATAATACAAAAACCTAAAAATTAAAATATTTAAAAATTCTAAAATGAATCTTTAATTGGATGGAGCATATCAAATCAAGTCCAATGATTTTTGTTTGATCTAGATTGGACCTCATTTCAAATTGTTACAAATTACCAAGTTAAATAATCATATGTAATAATAAATTTTTTTATATTAGCTAAATAAATATTATGCTAAAATGAGGTGGGATGACAATATTTGTTTAAAATTTAGAAAATAAATATTTAATTATATAAACATAATTATTTAATTAGTTAGATCTTATTGAGGTGGGATGACAATATTTGTTTTTTTGGTAATTAGTGTTAATTTTGAATTATTATGGATTGTCATAGTAAATAAATATAAATAAAAAAAATTACAATTTAAATATTAAGTAAAAATTTAATAAAGTTAAAATGAAATAAATTAAAACAATATAATATAATAAAATCAATAATACAATGTAAAAGTTACATGTGAGGAGAGTGTAACATCTTCGATCATCGAAATAGTGTGAAACAAAATATTCCAAATAAACAAAAAAAAATTTTAAAAATTAAAAAAATATTTAATTAGATAGAGTATATATACATTTGTTTTAGCTCAGTTACACCTTATTTGAAATTACAAAGAACAATAGAAGTAAATAATAAAAAATAATAATATGTTATTATTTTTATATTATGTGTATATATATAAAAATTTAAATAAGATAAATTGAAGTAATGTAATACAACTAAATCAAAGAGATGTAAATGACACATTAGAGGAAATTTGAAGTTATATAGTACTATAGTAAAACCAAAGTAAAAAGTTTGAAAAAAGGAGATAAATTGGAGAAGAAATGTTCACTTTAAGACACTAAAGAGATTTATGTGACATTCTTGATCACAAAATTAGGTAGAAATTGAAATGACATGTAAAGCATGGCAAAATCTTTATAATAAAATATTTAAGGATATAAAAATTAATATTTAATTAGAAAGCTCATCAAGACCTATCTAACATCATTTATTTCAACTTGAATAGAATTCATTTGGAGTTACTTTAAATTACGATTATAAATTAGCTTTAATAGTAAAAAATAATTTTTTAATAATAAGTAACTATATATTTTAAAGCTAGAATATGATAAATAAAAGCATTGTAATATAACCAAATCAACTTAACCTTAACGTAACATAAGAGGGGAATAAGAGTTTCATATTGATATAACCAAAAGAAAGTGAAATATTTGGATAAATGAGAAAAGTGGTATAGGAAATTTACATTAAAAAGTTCCTAGTAGACAAGTGAAAGATTCTTAATCCTCAAATGGGGTATAAATCAAAATGTCTTTTGAAGTCTAAACATCAAAAATAAAATATTTAAAAAATATTTAAAATATAAATTAAAGAATAAATTAGATAGTTAAAATAATATCTTTTCTTGCTCTTCTTCTTCTTTTTCTCCTTCTTCTACATAATAATATAACTAAATCAAAGAAAATCATTTTAAAAAAGGAATAATTTAATCAGAAAAGATGCATTCTAATATATTATAAAGATCAAGTTTAATATGCTTAATTGACAAATCATTTGTGAATTGAAATGTTTAATGAAGTGTGTAAAAACCTAAGTCAAATAGAATATTTAAAAATATATAAATGAATATATAATTGGATGTGTCAATTTAGAAGAGTCAAATGAGCTTTATTTGTTCTTGATGACATCACGTTTGGAATTATTGTGAATTGTAAAACCATATAAAAAATATTAATAAATTTTATTTTGGTATTAAGCAAATGTATAGTAAAGCTCAAAAAAGTTAAACTAAAATAATATAAAAATATATGATACATGATAATCAATTAAGTATGAATCAAAATATCTTATTAAACATGAAAAAAATATATAAATTTAATAATAAAAAATTAAATATTTAATTTGGTAGAGCTCTATTTGTGGAATTTAACGATGCTTATTTCATCTTGATTGGACCTCATTTAAAATTACTATGAATTATAATCGATAATAAGCATAATTATCAATAAAATATTATTTTTAATATTAAATAATTATAAAGTAAAGCCAAAATAAGACTTATTGAAGCAATGTAATATAAGTAAAGCAGAGAAAAATGTTTGATAAAATGATGAAAAATATATGAGAAAGTTGTATTTAAAGATACTAAAGATCAAACAGACATCCTTGATCGACAAATTACGTACAAATCAAAATGTCTCATAAAGAATGCCAAAATCATAGAAAATAAATGATTTAAAATATTAGAAAGTAACTCAATTGGATAGAGGTCATTAAGGTGAGGTTAAAGATGTTTTTTTGACTCAATTGTATCATTGAAATTACTACTAATTACTAAAGTAAATAAGGATAAAAAACAATAAATATTTATTTTAATATTAAGTAAACTCTTATTAAAGTAGAAATATGATAAATTGAAATAATATATTATAAAAAAACTAAAGAGATGTAAAGGTCACATGGGAAGACCTTTGGAGTTAATTAGTAGCATAACCAAATTAAAGAAAAAAATTTGAAATAAGATAAATTCTATTGAATAGTTACTTTTCAAGGTTCTAAGGAGATCAAGTGTAAAATCCTCTATTATTAAATTAAGTGTGAATCAAAGTATCTCCAAGATCATGAGAAAACTTTAAAAAAAAATTTATTAACTTTTGTAATTCTAAGTAATTTAAAATAAGGTCTAATGGAGAAGAAACAAACAATGATAGACTATTCTAAATGACCTCCATCATTTAAATAACTATTTTTACATTTTTTTTAAATATTTTCTTTCCATGGTTTTGGCATATTTTATGAAACATTCTAATTTGTACCTAATTTAACGATCAAGGATGTTATGCTCAATTTCCTTATTTCTTAGAATGCAATTTTTTTGTTCAATTTGTAACATTTCATGAAATGTTTTGTTTTCATTTGGTTATATATAATTAAACTCTAATTCTCAACTCATGTGACATTTACATTACTTTGAGATAATTATTATACATTGTTTTAATTTAAATCATTCCAACTTTATTACATATTTACTTAATATTAAAATAATATTATTTGTTATTTATTCTTATTTACCTATGTAATTCATTGATATTCTAGTCACAATATAATGAATATGAAACAAAAATCATTAGATTTTCTCGATGAGCTCTATCTAATTAAATATTTATTGTTAAATTTTTAAATATATTGTTTTCTACGGCTTAGGCATGCTTTACAAGACATTTTAGCATGTAAATTATTTAATGATAAGGATGTTGTGCTTGATTTCCTTAGTACAATGGAATATAAATTTTCTTAATAATTTAACATATTTTTTCAATTTTTTTGCTTTGATTTTGTTATATTCCTATGTAACTATACATCGCCTCTCATATTACCTTTTCCTCACTTTGATTTGGTTATTTTACCTAACTTCAAGTTTTCAAATTTTCACTTTAATCTATATTTTCTTAAATTTACAACAATAGTTTCTTATTTTTGTACTTATTTATTTTTGTAATTCATAATAATTATAAATGAGGGTCAATCAAGACAAAGCTAATGTATGTAGACTTATCTTGATGAGCATTATCAAATTGTATACTTATTTTTATGTTTGTTTTTAATTTTTTTAATATTTTACATATTTTGTGAATTTCTATTTTTTTATTATTTGTTTGATGATTGAGGATTTTACATTCAATCTCCTTAGTATCTAGAATTACCACACAACTATAAAATTTATCTCGTTGTTTTCAAATTTTTTAACTTTGATTTTTATATACTTTTTGAATTGATTATATTGTATTACTTTAATTTATCTAATTTTAGTTATAATAGTTCTTACTTAATACTTAATTTATTTGCTTATTATTATTTATTCGTATTTTCATTTGCAATTCACTATAATTCTATAAGGTGTTTGATGTGGATGAAATAAACTTTGTTGACATGTTTTACTATGAAATTTTGATTGTGATCTAATTTTATAGTTGAAGAATTATACTCAATTTTTTTAGTATCTTGGAATCTAGAATTTCTTTCCTCTATAATGCATGCCATATTTTCTAAAAACATAGTTATCTTAGCTTTGCTACAACATCAATAGACACAAAAGCCATGAAAAACATATGCATTAGTCAATAACTCCAATATTTTTCAACTATTTAAATCATTAATAATTAAATGGAAGCTTGTGCTTGAATAGGAGTGTGTACCTTATTTATGTGATCAATTAGAAAAATTCCTTACAAGTAAGCTTTATAAAGATTAACAACCATCTTATGGCTTTGAATGGACATTTGTTGCGAGTGGGGCCATTTTTGAAGTTTTCAAGAAGTTTATTATGGGTATATTACATATTTGGGTGTTAAACCAATATTTTACATTGACCAAACAATTTGTGTAATATTCATTAATATATGAAAAGGTAAACATATTTACCTTTCAAAGTAAATATCTCTTGACATGAAACAATTTGAAGATATATCAAGGAATTACATGAAAAGTTAAGAACATCTAGTACATAACTTCTAGATAGAAACATCCTCTTGATTACATTGAATGGAGATACATTACAAACTCTTGATGGCTAATTGTTCTACAAAAAATAATAGTAAAATGACAAATAACAACACTTTCCCTAATTAAGGTACGAACACCAAGTTTTTTTGTGTTATTAAATATTTGAAGTGTTACCCTTTTAAAATTAAATAGATAAGCTAGTTATATACCTTTTTTGACAATCAATATAAGTACAAGTCAGAGTTAAGAAGCACAAGGTATAATAAGTTACTAATAAATAGAGAAAAAAAATAAAAATAAGCATAATATACTAAGGGTTCCCCAAATTGGGTAAAATAATTAAATTTATTTATTTTTGTTAGGTTAATATCTTCTAACAATTTTTGTCTTCAATGACATTTTATGTTGAGAATATTAGAGAGGGGTAAGCCATTCAATTATAGGCCATCAACTAAGGACTATTTAGACCTTTTAACCAAGAAAGATTTGTAAGAATTGGAATTTGAGGTCTTTCCATGGAATTGGTGTAAGAACAATGAGGTGAAAGCTATTATCTGGGTAAGACTTAATATAGCATTAATGAACTTTGAATGACTCAAGGCATTTGTGAGAAATGCACTAGTTCAATTTGTTTGTATTAATTCAAATCATTATCTACTTGTTCTTTAGTTTAATGATTAGAGTTTAGGATGTACAACAATAGCTTAAGATTTAAGGATGTTTAGATAACTTTGGAAAATCTCCAATTGGTTCTTGCTTAAGATTATAGAAGACAAATTTGGAGCCTTAGTTCTATGTTGAACCAAAAGTGTGCCCATTAATTTAAAGCAATTAGTCCTTGGAGTTTAGAGCAAATGTGTAGCATTTTTATGAAAATTAATAGGCTTAAAAGGAGTTAATAATTTCTAGGGATTAAAGGATAATAGTGGTATTTAACAGAGGAGGAGCATTGAAGGTTGTAGTGTTAGCTACAAATTGTATCACTTGCCATGTATGTTTGCAGTTTTGGAGATGGCAACACACCAAGGTTGATTTATAGTCTCAAAAGAATAGAAACATGGCTAAAGTTTACCATATTGGTGGTATGAAGGGGATGCAAATAATATTAGTATCAAACATGAATGGAATAGTATTTATATTGATATTATTCAAGAGACTTTTGAAGGCTTCCTGACCACTTAACCATGAACTAGTGTCCATCAATTAAATAAACTCCAAAACTTTGGCCTTGGGCTTGCCTTGCCCCAACATCTAAGGCAGGCACCAAAAAGGAACTAGTGACGTCTTTTCAAAATAGCTGAGTTTGGTAGTTGATGGCCGTACTTTACTCATGGAAAGGTGCATGTTTCTTTTCTCTAAGGGCAAACAAACTTCATGTAGGTATAAGGATACATGATAGTTCTTTAGAAGTTACATGAACTTTTGATATTAAAAGCTAGTGATGGATAATCACACTAGTGATGCTCATCCACAAGGTGTAGTGAGCGAATTTGCCTCAATGGGTTTGACCTAATTGTTATAATTTGCCTAGTAATAAAGAGGCAATTCCATTAGATCCAAGCCTACTACAGCTTCTATTAAAGTGGCCCCTCATCTCCATATAACTATATCTTCCACTCGATGTTTTTATCTCTTTGTATCCATATGAAACAAGATAATGGAGGGGAAGTTCCTAAACATAAAACCCTAATCTATAAATCATCTATATCCTCATCTACTATATGGATGATGTCAAGCTGTAAGCCATAATTATTATCAATACAGTTCAAGAGAGATTTCTTTTATTCTTACTGCTTATTTTATTAATCACGAGCACTTGATCAATGGGGGTTAGTTGTTATTCTTCTTCAGTAGAATAATTGCAATGTTTCTCCAATGTATGACTATTAGAGAGATGAGGTACCAAAAAATATTCAAGAAAACACTTGGGCATTCTACTTTAGTTTGATGTCAACAAAATTGCTAAGATGGTTAAGGATATAATCTCTTATTGTGGTGTTAGAGCTCTCATAATAGTTAGACAAGTTGTTTCCATCAATTATGTCTTGACCAACCTTGCTATCTATTCCATGTATCACAAGTGCCTTTTGGGCAACATCCTAATGGACATTGAGCAGAAGATTCACACTTTTCTCGAGAGAAGTGCCCTATTGATTCATGTCATTCACTAAATAGCTAAAGAGAGGGTGTCATAATGCATGCCCCACACACAAACTTTTGGGATTAGAGGAATGTTCTTTTGGTTAAAAGTCCTACAAAGTCCATTATAAATGATGGCACAATGATTATATAGTGTTAAGGCTCTAGAATAGTTTAACAAAAGAGACTCTTTGTTTGTTTGAGAAACCACTACATCTAAACTTTGATCTTCATAAAGGGTACAAAAATTGGAAGATGGAATTGTTTGGCTCACTAGCTTTGTGATAAGTTGTGCCTTGATGGAGGAAAAAGGGGTGTTGACAGCTCTAATGATCTTGATAGTCTAATCAATGATTGTTGGATTAAATGGAAAATTAGTTTATCACTTTGGACATTATGTCATAGATCAGATAACAAAGCTTGATTAGGTTCTCTTGATAGTAGAGAAGATGCTTGTTTGTTGTAGAAAGGCAACCTTTTTGATGTTTTGAAGGTCTCACTTTTATGGGAGAAGACTTCCCTAGTAACTAGTGTTTGAAGATTGAGCTTAACAGATGTTTACTATGAACTTTAGCAAGTATGCTTGGGAGTTTGTTCCAAACTTTTCTTAGTTGAGCTCTGGGGCTTTTTACCTCTACTCATTGCCTACAGAGTCTTGCATATGAGAATATGTAGGATGCTTTTTTTCCCTTGCAAGAAATCTTCTCTAGCAAGTTTTGATCTCTTGTAAGTTGACATAGAAGGTACTTCATCTACTTTACCAATCTTTGCATCTACCAATGATAATCAAAGCCTTCATTGATCTTGTTCTTGGTATTGCGATAAAGTTAATTATATTAACTCCAATGCTCAATTGCAACTTCTTACTACTTAGCAAAGAAGTTTATTTGCATTATTCTTGTCTCTTCTTTAAATCACAAAGTTAATTTTTTGTAAGAGGCTGCTAATGTGGGGAAAAGATTTTTAGCTCAAAAAAGTATTTTTGGAAGATATTTTATTAGAAGTTCGAATGTCCCTTCCAAATGACATTTTAGTGATCCTAAAAAAATATTATACTTTTATGCTTGGTAATGATAAAGAAATATAAATCAATTTTTTATCAAAGAAATAATTCTCAAATGGGAAGAAAATGACATAATGTTTGTGCATTATGACCTTTTATTACTTGATTATTGAGGAAAATAATAATAAAAAACAAGATTGCTCATAGCATTGTAGCAATGATGACACAAGAATGCATAAATAACACAAATAAGGCTTTAAGAGACAATTAAAGGCCTCTTTAATATTTTAAGATTTAGACATAGCTTAACCTTAGGGATTTGACTAGTTACAAAAATAAGAAAAAGAAATAAGAGTATTCATAGAAAAAAGTCTTGATCAACTTTGTTTCCTTTACATGATGGTTTTGTTGTCAAAGGAAGACAAAAAATGGCGTTTTGAATTACAAAATTGTTTATATACAAAGAACAACTGATTTGAGAAAGTTGCAAAATGGCATAATAAGGGATACATTGCATTTTAATTTTTGCGTATGAGAGTCAAGGAATAGGATTGTTTTTGTAATTATCATTAACATAAGTGCTCTTAATATATCTCCAATTCTAGTTAACAATTAAACTTATGGAATCTCAGCCACCTCTACATTAAACTACTCATCATCAATGACATCGTTGTCATCATGCTTTTCTATTGAATAGCTTTCTACTATTTACTCCATGCTACAAAGAGAGATATAAAAGAGAAATGAAGATATCAAAAAGCAAGTGAAGGTGATAAGGAAAGTTGATAACCTAATGGGATTTCTTAGTCATCTTCTACACCAATGGTGGTGTTTAAATTCCACAAATCGTAAGGAAAGTAAGAGATTCAAGTCAAGCATTTGGATTTGGTTGGCAATGAGGGGATGTAACAAGAAGGTAATTCACTCATACCTTATGTTCTAATTCATGAATTATATGAAGGAGAGAGCTAATAAGGAGATAAGGGGTGATTCTTAAAGATATTAAAATGGAGAGGCGATTATACCTAAGATGGTGCAAGTGGAAGTTACTTGGGGATAATGAGTGAGAAGAAGAGAGTACTATTAGGGATGAGTCTAATGTTTCGAAAATTTTTGTAAATCCATTTTGGATTATTATAATTTTATTTAATTTGACAGTCGAATAAGAAAATAAACTATTTACTAAGCATAATTATTATGCATAAAATTCTGCAATCTAATCTTAACACATCACATTATCACTTTCTATTTTCTCTCTCTTACTCAGTTGAGTGTCAACAGCCACGTTTGAAACCTTAATCATGGTTTTATTGTTATTTCAAAATCAATGTCATTGAAAATATAATGAAGAGCAAAGTTGATTTTTTCATCAATATAGTCATTTATTAGACTAATAAAATGATTCATTTATTTTCTTTCTTGTCTCCATATTCAAACCACATAATTGTTATAATCTTTGAGCTTAATGTTAATCATCTCCTTTAAATAATGGGGGAGCATCAATAATCGTCCTCAAGAAAAAAGGTACAAAATAGTAACCATTAGAGAGAAAGAAAGAGACCATATGTTGACTCCAAGTTGTTTTTTTGATAGTACGATTTCAAGATATATGTTATGTAATGTTTTATGATTCTAACAAAAATAATTGTTTATGCTCTATTTGTTATAGTTATTGCTATAACAAGTTATTGAGTTAATTTAATATAATATTAAATTAATACTGATATTTTATAGGTGAACAAAACATAGCATACAAAATATTAAAGATATTAATGACATAATATATTTATCAATTCATGTCTTACAAATATTTTTTATAATTGCAAGATTTGTTATGACTAAGGTGAGTTAGTTTCTTTAATAGCTACTAGGACAAGTCAATTCTCTTGGTTGTTAAAATGATGTTGATATTGGCACGAGCACATTGCCCCATTCACCACTAGGATGTGTTTGCTCTCACATAGTTTATGACAATAATGATGATCAAATGAGCACATGTTGGATTGCACAGTTGTCATTGTGGTGAACTAGTTCTCGTGGTGAAGATGATAACATAATATGGGATGAGTCAATTCTCCTAGGGTATGAGGTGAGTTGGTTACCTCAGTAGAGAAATAAGATAAATTGAAAAAAAATATTATAACCAAATAAAAAAAGGTTTTATAAAAATGAAATAAATTGTATAGAAACATGCACTAAAAAATTGAGATTTAGTGCAACATCTTTGATTGTCAAAGAAGGCTTGATATGAATGCAATCATAAAGCTTGCAAAAGTTTTAGAAAACCTATTTTTTAGAACAAAAAATGAATACTAAATTACATAGAGCCCATCAAGTTGATTCAAATAAAAAGTAAATATGAATAAATCAAAATAATTAATTATTTTAAAATTACATAAATATATCTTGAAACTAAAATGACATTAATTGAAGAAATATGATATAGCCAAATCCAAGACATGCTAAAGTCATAAGAGAGGTGATTTAAAGCTAGATAATAATTTAACCAAATAAAACCAGAACATTTTAATAAATTATAGAAATTTTACTAGAAAGAATAATTCCAAGATACTAAAGTGATTGAGTGTAGTGTCCTTGATTTTCAAATCTGGTATGAACCAAAAATAACTCTTAAAGCATACTAAAACTTAAGAAAGTAAAACATTTAAAACTATAAAAATAATATTTGATTGGATAAGAGACATTGAGTCTAATCCAATAATGTTTATCGCATCTTTATTGAATATTGTATGAAACTTAACACACATTACCAAATTTAAAATGCAAAAATATTAATTAATTTTTATTTTAATAATAAGTACATATATATTTAAGCTAAAATAAGACAATTAAAGCAATATAATATAGTAAAATCAAAGCGATCTAAAGCTTACACAAGATAAGTTTTAATGTAACATAGTAATGTAATCAAATTGAAGCAAAGCATTTGAAGAAATGATAAATCACAAAAAAATATTGCATTCCAAACCACGAAGGGATCAAGTGTAAACTCGTAAAACATCAAATTATTCATGAATCGATATTTCTCATAAATGTTGTAAACCTTAAAAACTAAAATACTTAAATATATAAAAATGAATATTTAGTTAGATAAAGATTATTGAGATGAGTCTAATGACAACAATATCATCTTAGTTGGACCTAGTTTGGAGTTACTATGAATTATCAAAATACATAAGCAAAAGAAATAATAAATTATATTTTAATATTAAGTTAACCTATATTAAATGTGAAATAAGACAACATAAAATAACATAACATAACCAAAACAAAGACATGTAAAGGTCACAGGAGAGTAGATAAGAATTATATAGTAATCTAACCAAATCAAGGCCTAAAACTTCAAGAAACCATATAAATTATATGGTAAAGCTATATTCTATGATATATGAAGGCCAACTATAAAATCATTGATCCTTAAATTAGGTATAATTAGAAATGTCTCATTAACCATGTTATAATCTTGGAAACAAAAAATTTTAAAATATAAAAACAAATATTTAATTAAATAGAACATGATAAGCCAACTCCAAGACTTTTGTTTTGTCTCAATCAGACCACATTTGAAATTGTCACAACTTACTAAAGTAGATGAGCATAAATAAATATAAATTTTAATATTAATATTAAGTGCATATATATTAAATTCATAATGTGATCTAATAAAATAATATAATATGACAAAACTAGGGTAAACATTATATGAAAAATAACTAAAGTTTCATAGTAACATAATTAAATCAAAGAAAGCAATTAATGACATAAGATTATTGCACAGTTCCATTCAAAGAATTAAGGTGATCAAGTATAAAAGCTTGGACGATCAAATAAAATATGATTCAAAATACCTTACAAAGCACACTAAAATTATAGAATAAAATATTTTAAAATACAAAAATAAACATTTCATTTTATAGAGTACATCAATGGGTAGAATTATATTTTTTTAATCTCGATCAGGCATATTTTTTTGTTAGAGTGAATTAAAAAATTAAAAAAAAAATTATTCATTTGATATTAAGTAATTACATATTAATGTTAAAATGGGATAAATTGAACATGTATATATATAAATATATATATCCAAGTGAAATACCTATAATTGTTACATTATAAGAGAGTTAGATTAACAAAGTAATAAAACCAAATTAAAGTGAAATATTTGGAGAAATGATATAGGTTTTGCTAGAAAGCTATATTCCAAGACATTGAGGAGATTGATTATAACATCCTTGATTATCAAATATGGTCTGAATTGAAAGTAAATTGTTTGAAAATACAAAAATGAATAATGAATGTCTTCAACGAAAGTTTTTGTTTTCTTGATCAAACATTAGTTGGAATTACTATGAATTACAAGAGTAAATAAACTTAAATAATAATAAATTTTTATTAAAATATTAAAAAATTAAAAAATAATTAAATTATAACATGAAAATTGAAATAATACAATATAATCAAATTAAAGCAATGTAGATGTCACATTTGAAGACAATTAGCGAGTCTTTGAAATATAAGCAAACAAAAGTAAAAAGTTTGAAGAAACGATAAATTATGTGAGATATCTAGATTGTAAGTTATTAAGATGTTCGAATGTAGCATTCTTGATCATCAATGTAGGTATGAATAAAAGATCTCATAAAACTTGCCAAAATACTAGAAAAAAGGAATATTAAAAAATAATTATTTAATTAGATAGATTTTATCATGATGAGTCTGATGACTTTTATTTCATTTTTGTGAGTCCTCAATAAGAGTTATTATGAATTACTAAAGTGAATAAATATAAATAATGATAAATTATTGTTGAAATTTTTATTAAATATTCCTTTATAGTAAAAAGGACATAAATTAATGTAATATATTATAGACAAAATCATAGCAATGCAAAACTAACACAAGAGAAGAGTTAGAGTTACATAGTAACATAATCAAATAAAACAAAAATCTTAGATTAAAATTGATACATTATATTAGTTGTTTGCATTGAAAAATGTTAAAATGTTTGACTGTGACATCCTTGAACATTAAATTAGGCACAAACAAAAGCTTCCTATAAAGTGTGCAAAAACAAAAAACAAATATTACACTCCAAACTATAAAAATGAATGTTTAATAAGATAGAAGTCATTGAGATGAGTCAAATTATTTTTTCATATCAATCAAAAATCATTTGAAGTTATTGCAAAATAAAAATTAAATAGGTTAAAATAATAAAAGAAATATTATTTTGTTATTAGGAAGGTATATATATAAATTAAAATGATATAAATTGAAGAAATATAATATAGCCAAATCAAGTTGATGTATTGGTCACATGAGATGAGATTTATAGTCACATAGTAATATAATTGTATCAACAAAAAATATTAAAAAGTAGAGTTAACATGTACTAGAAAGTTACCTTCTAAGACACTAAAGTGATCAAGTGTAACATTCTAGATCATCAAATTAGGTATGAATTGAAATATCTCATAAAACATGTCAAAAGGCTAGAAATTAATATATAAAAAAATTTTAAAAAAGTGTTCTCAATAAGATAAGCTTATCAAGATGAGTCAGTAATATTTTTTGTCTTGATTTGATCTCATTTTGAATTACTAGTAATATAAAAATAAATATAACATAAATAATAATAAATTAAATTTAGTTAGTATGACCAAATCAAAGAGATTGAAAGCTCACATGAGAGAAGAAATTGAGTTTCATGATAATATAATTAAATGAAAATTACAATTTTGATTAAAATTAGATAAATTGGCTGGTAAAGTTTCATTCCAAGTTACTTAAGAGATCTATAGTAATATCATCGATCATCAAATCTTGTATGCATCAAAATTATTTGCAAAGCACATAAAAACCTAAAAAATAATAATATTTAATAAATATAAAAAATATATATTTATTTGGATGAGGCTCATTAAGACAAGTTTAATGATAATTGTTTCATCTTGATAGAAACTTATTTTAAATTATTGTAACTTACCAAAATAATTAAGCATGATAAAAGAAAAAAATATTAAAGTTAAAGTGAGATTAATTAAGACAATGTAATATAATCAAATCAAAATGACGTGAATCTCACATAAGAGAGCTCTCAGAATTACTTAGTGATATAACAAAATCAAGAAAAAAATTGAAGACATATGATAATTTATTTCTGATAGTTGCTTTCTAAGACATGAAGGAGATCATGCATAACATATTTGATAATCAAATCAAGTATGAATTTATATTATTATAAAGTGTACCAAAAAATAGAAAATAATTTTTTCATTATATAGGAATGAAAACTTAATTGGATAGAGTTCATTTAGTAAGTACAGCAACATTTGTTTCAACTTAATAAAAATTTGTTCACAATTTCTATGAATTACCAAATTAAATAAGCATTAATAATGATAAATTATTATTATATAATTAGGTGAGTATATATTAAAAAAATGCTATAAATTAAAACAATGTAATATACAAGAGTAAAACACTTTTAGTCATCAAACTATAAGACATGTAGAGTTGGCAAGGAATATAACCAAATGATAGTGATAAATTTGAAAAAATAATATAAATTGTTACAGATAGCAACATTCAAAGATACTATGGTTATTGAGAGTAACATTCCTAAACATCTAATTAATTATGAATCAAAATGCCTCAAAAACATAGGCTAATTTTGAGAAATAAATTATTTAATAAATCTAAACAAATATTTAATTAAGTAGAGCTCGATGAGATAAGTTTGACAACATTTTTTTAGTCTATCAAACCTGACTTGGAATTACAAGATATAATAATAATAAATAAATGTAAATGATATTAAATTATTATTATTTATGAAATAAATTATATTAAAGCTAAAAGGGATAAATTTAAGCAATATAATTTAACCAAATAAAAGAGATGTGAAGGTCATGTATGAGGAAAATAAGCAAAAAAAGCCAAAAAAGTAAAAAATGAGTCATATTACATGGAAAAGTTGTATTCCATGATAAAAGGAGATCTAGTGTAATATCTTATAGATTATCAAATCATTTACAAAATAAAAAGTCAATAAAGCATGACAAAATAGTAAAAAAATTAAACATTTAAAAAATACAAAATCTATACTTAATTAGATAAAGCTCATCAAAATGAGTATGAAGACCATTGTTTTTTCTCGATCAGAATTTTTTTTGGATTTAATGTGAATTATCAAAGTAAATGAACATAAATAATAACAATATGCTTTTCTAATACTTTGTAAAGATATGTTAAAGCTAAAATAAAGTAAGTTAAAATCATATAATATAACAAAATAAAAGCAATGTATAGTTCATATACGAGACGATTTCCAATTACAAAGTAATGTAAACAAATGAAAGCAAAACATTTGAAAAAATGTGTTAAGTTGTAAAGGAAAGTTTCATTTTATATATTAGGGAGTGTGACTGTAATATTCTCGATAATCAAATCATGTAAAAAAAGAAATGCCTCATAAAGAGCACCAAAACCTTTGGAGACAAAAAATAAAAATATAATAGAGCATTTTTAATTCATTAGTGGACAAGAGTTCAATGACGTGTGTTTGGTATTAATTGACCTTGAATGGAACCATCATGAATGATAAAAGTAAATAAAAATACTTAATAATAAATTATTTCTCTTACATCATGTAAAAAATATAATGATAATTGGACATAGATTAAAAAAGTGTAATATAAAAAATAAATGCGATATAAATGTCACACAAGTATAGTACTAGAGTTTCATAATAACACATAAAAGTCCATGAGAAACTCTTACACAAAGGAGGTAATATAATGGAAAAAGTTTAGATTTGAACGTAGTAAAGAGTTTAATGGTAATGTTATTGATTGTCAAATATGGCATGAATCAAAGTACCACATAAAACGTGTCAAATCCCTAAAAAAGAGATAAATTGACATATTGTAATATAACCAAATGGAAGCGATAAAATGTCATATGACATTATTTGTAGAGTTACCAAGTGAAATAAAGATATTTAAGTAAAAAGTTTAAACAAATGATACAAAATATACTGGATAATTGCATTCCAAGATTTTTTGGAGATCAAGTTTAGCATCCAAGTTCATATAATTTGGCTAGAATAGAAACACCTCATAAATGATGAATTCATTTATGAAAAAATATTTTTACAAATATAGAAACAAATATTAAATTTGAAGGACCTCAGCAAAATTACTCAAACTATGTTTGTTTCTGGTTACTAAAGAAATGAATAAAATAATAATAATAAAATATTTAAGTATCTTATAATGTAATAGAAATGTAATGTAAATGTGATGTAAATTGAAGTAATGTAACTTGACCAAATCAATGTGATGTAAATGTCATCTAGGAGAATAATTAGAGTTTAAAGTAACATAACTAAGAAAAAAACTTGAAGAAATGTGATAAATTATACAACAAAGTTTCATTAAAACAAGGTAAGAAGTTAAAAAACAACTTACTCTATCATAAGAAAAAGCTACATGTGGAAATATCACATAAAATGTACAAAAACGCTAGAAAATAAAATATTTTAAAAAAATGAAGCTTAAAACCTAAATGGAATGTTCTCATTAAGACTAGTTCAAAAGTTTATTACATCTCAATTGGGCCTCTTTTGAAATAACTTATGATTATAAAAATAAATAATACAAAATATTTTAAAAATATTATTTTAATATTTTAAACAATATGTATTAAAATTGAAAGAGGAGAAATAAATACAATATAATATGACCCCATCAAAACAAGTTATAGTTCACACCTGAGGAGATATAGAGTTTGTAATACACCAATTAATAATGAAAAAGTAATACACAAATTCAAAATGAAAAAGTTGAACAAATGAGAAAGTTGCATTTCAAAAAACTAAAAAACTTGGGTGTAGCATCCTCAAACATCTTGTCACTTATGACCCAAAATATTTTGTAATGTTTGGGAAACCATTTATACATTTAAAAATATAAAAATGATTATTTTTTTATTGAAACCGGTCGACATAATCCTAATGAATTTTTTCATCTATATTACACCAAATTTGAACTTTTGCAAATTAATAAAGTAAATAAGAATAAATAAATATAATAGTAAAATTAAAATAAATATCAGGAGAAAAATAAGATAAATTGAATTAATGAAATATAATAAATCAAAGAGATATAACGGTCACTTAAGCAAAGCAAAAAAATTTAAACAAAATAAATAAATTATACAAAAAAGATTCCTTCCATGACAATAAATAGATTGCATTTAACACTCTTGATTATTAAATCATGCATGAGCCGAAATGACTCGTAAGAATGCAAAAACTATAGGAAACAATAAATTTAAATAAATGAATATTTAATTTAATAGAGCACTTCTGGACTAGAACATCGAAACTTTTTGTGCATCCATCAAACCTTGGAATTTCTTTGAATTACAAATGTAAATTGGTAGAAATAATGATAAGGTATTATTTTAATATTATGTAAATATATTTTAAAAGGAAAAATGAAATAAATTAAAATATTTAATATTACAAAATTATTGAGAAGTATTGGTTGCAACAGAAGATAATTAGAGTTTCAAAAAAATACAATTAAATAAAAGAAAAATATTATAAAAATTAAGTAAATTGGATAAGAGTATTGGTTTCTAGGATGATAAAGAGATGAACTGTAATATCCATGATACTTAAATAGTAACGAAACTCTTTTCTAAAAACATATCAAATGTTATAGGCCCTTGAGATGAGCGCAACAACATTTATGTCATCTTAGTTAGATCATTCTTGTAACAATAACTAATTAAAAAAATAAATAAGCATAAATTCTGTTAAATATCATTTCAATACTAAGCTATTGTATGTTAAAGCTAAAGTAGAATGATTTGAAATAGTGCAATCTATCTGAATAAAAGCAATATAAAAGTTATAGGAGAATTAGAGCTTCAAAGTAAGATAACTAAATGATAGAAGAAATTTAAAAGAAATAAAATAAAGTATATGAGAAATTTACATAAAAAGATATAAAAATGATCGATTGTAACTTCGTTGATTGACAAATCATGTGCAAATTGAAATTTTTTGTAACGCTTCCCAAAACCATAAAAAGTAAAAGATTTAAACTTATAAAAAAAATATTTAGTTGGATAAAGCTCATTGAGATAATTCCAATAATGTTTAGTTCATCTCGAGGGGAGCTCATTTGGAATTACATTAAATTGCAAAGTAAATAAGAAAAACAATAATAAGTTATTACTTTAATGTTGATGAAATATATGTGAATGAAAAAAATTAGATAAATTAAAGTAATGCAGGATAACCAAATCAAAATAATGTAAAAATCTCATGAATAAAGTTTCAAAGCTATATAATAATATGACAAAATCAAAGCAAAAAAGTGAAAAAATGTTGTATATTTTATAAAGAACTATATTATAAGATACTAGGTGGATTGTGCATAATACCATGATTGTCAAATTAGTGACTTATCAAATTGAATAGTAAAGAATGCAATATCCTTAAAAAAATTTAATAATATAATAACATTTAATTTGATAGTTCTCATCAAGATGAGTCCAACAATGCTCAATTTTATAAAGCTAATCGAGACCCCATTTCTTACATCTTGCTTGGGCCTTGTTTTGAATTACTACAATATACCAAAGCAAATAAGCATAAATAATAATATGTTTTTAATTTAAGTTTGAGATAAATTATATTAAACTTGAGTTAAGATAAATTGAAGCAATGTATTTAAATAAAATTGAAGTGATGTAAGGGTGACATAAAGGGATTTTTAGAGTTACATTGTGATATAAAAATTCAAGTACCAATTGAAATGTCTCATTAATCATGCCAAAGTCCATGAAGCTAAAATATTTGAGGTCATAAAATATTAATTATTTATTGGATAGAGGTTTTGTCAATAAGTTAAATGATATTTGTTTCATCTAAATAGACCTTATTTGAAAAAACTATGAATTACAAAATTATATATGCATAAATAATAAAAAATTATTATTTTAATATTAAGTAAACATATAATAAAATTGAAATGAGATAAAATGATGAAATATTATATAAAAAAATCAAAGTAAATGGTCTCCTAAAAAGATTTCTTGCTACATATTTATTTAACAAAATTAAAGAGAAATATTTGAAGAAATTATATAAATAATTAATTTTTTAAAATAACTAATTATACATAATTTTTTTTATAATATTCAAATAATTATTAAATACAAAAATGTATAATTTGAAATTATTTAATACAATAAAAATAAAGTAATGCAAAGCTCACACGAGAGTAGATTTAGAGTTAAAGAATAATATAAAAAATCGAAAAAAACATTTCAAGGTAAAAGAGTAAATTTAACAGAAATGTTCAATATCATGAAACTAAAGAGCTCATGTGTAAAATATGAAACAAAAATATGAAATAAATATTAAATTAGATTTAGTTTGTTTAGAAGCATATAATGACATTTGTTTCCCCTAAATCATGCCTCATATGTAATTACAACAAATTAGAAAAATAAATAAGCATAAAAAATAATAAATTATCAATTGATTATTATGGAAGTATATTTTAAAGCTAAAATCAGAAAAAATTTAAATAATGTAACATAAAAAATCAATGCAATGTAAATGTCAGACAATAACATATTTTGAATTACACAGTAATATATGGAAATCAAAGCAAAATTTTGTGTAAATGAGATAAATTGAATGGTAAATTACATTGCAAGATACTAAGGTTATCGAGCGTTAATTTCTTCAGTGCCAAATTAGGCGTAAATAAAAACATCTCATAAATATTTGAAAACTATAGAAAATTAAATATTTTTAAATATAAAAAAGATTACTTAGTTTGATAAAAACATGTTGCGATGAGTCCAGCAAAATTTTGTTTGTCCTGATTAAGCATTATTTGGAATTATTATGGATTACAAATGGCAATAAATGTAAATAATTTTTTTAATTTGAAATAAATTTTTAAAAAAGCTATAATCAGATAAACTAAACAATTGCAATGAAGTAAAATTTAAGAGATATTTAGGTCACACGAGTGGAGAATTTCATTTTCAAAATAATATAATTGAATCAAAGTAAAGCATTTGCATAAATGGGATAAATTATATATGAAATTTACATTCTAAACATAATAAGTAGATTGACCATAACATCTCTAATCTTCAAATTAGAATGCCTCACAAAACATGCCAAAACCTTAGAAAATAAAATATTTCAATATTTAAAAATGAATGTTTAATTAGATTGATCTCATCGAGATGTGTCTAATGCATTGTCTTCTTCTTGACAAGACGTTGTTCAGAATTCTGTAGACCACCAAACCCATTAATCCCATCAAATAAAACATTATTTATTTAGTTTTAAGAAAAAATATATTAATGTATTATAATATAAATAAATAAAAAGAATGTAAAGGCCATATGTGAAGACATTTAGAGTTGCATAGTAATACAAAAACATTAAAGCAAAAACTTTTAATAGACAAGAGAAATCATATAGGAAAGTTTCATTCCAAGATATTAAGGAGATTAAACATAACTACATGATCATTAATTGAAGAATGAATTAGAATTTGCCATTAAGCATTCAAAAACACTTAAAATTTCTTTAAAATATAAAAAATCGATATTTAATTTGTTAGATCTCATCAAGACAACTCAAATGACATTTCTTTCACCTTCATTCGACCTCATTCAAAATTAGTATGAATTGATAAACTAAATAGCGTCAAATAATTAAGAAAATATTATTTTATTTTGAAATAAATAAGATAAAATGTGACGAACTAAATAGTATAATATAATTAAATGAAAGTGAAATAACGGTCACTAAATATGAGATTTAGAGTGGCATAGCTATATAACTAAAGAAAGTGAAACATTTTAGGAGAAGAGACAAATTACACAAAAAAGTTGTACCCAAATGACATAAAAATCAAATATCTTATAAATTGTACCAAAGCACTAAAAAATGAAATATTTAAAAAATGTAAAAAATAGTAGTTTTGTTGGATAGAACTCTTTTAGATGAGTCAAATAATGTTTATCTTGTTCAGATCAAACCACAATTGGAATTACTACTGAATACAAACATAAATAAGAATAATTATTATGAAATTAGTTCAATATTAAGTAAATACATATTGAAGATAAAATAAAATAAGGTAAAACAAAATATTCTTATTAAATCAAGGTGATTTAAAGGTCATACGAGCAGAAGTATTAGAGTTCCACATTCATTCAATCAAATGGATACAAAAGAATTTAAGGAATGAGATAAAGTTTAGTGAGAATTTGCATTTGAAAATGCTATAAAGAATATTTGTAATATCAGTGCTCGACAAAGAAAAATAATTTAAAAATCATAAGTGAGGAGCACTAGTGATTCATAATAGTATGACCAATTCAAAGGGAAAAAGTTGAAGGCACAAGATAAATTTAATAGGGAAGTTACATTTCTAGAGATGAATATGATCAAGTGTAACAACCTTGATTATTAAATAAGGTACAAATATTACATACCATAAAACAATGAAAAATCAAATAAAATAATATTAAAAAATAAAAAAAATAAATATTTAATTGGATACAGCTCATCGAGAAGAGTAACGATATTTGTTGTTTTTTTGGACTTACTTATTTTGAATTATTATGAATTGATAAGAATAAATAATAAGAAATTACTATTTTAACATTAAGAAAATATGAATTAAAGTTGAAATTAGATAAATTTAAGTAATGTAAAATAAGAAAATGAAAACAATTTGAAAGGAGATGTGATATAAGATCAAGAGTTAAATAGTGATATAAACAAATAAAAATAAAAATTTTTAGAAAAGTTGCATTCCAGCATACTAAAGTGATATGCATTGACAACCACGATAGTCAAGAGAAGCTTGCATTGAAATGTGTTGTAAAACATTCCAAAACTATAAAAAATATTTAAAAAGTTAAGAGATTATTTAATTTGATGAAGCTCATCGAGGAGACTCTATGGACTTTGGTTTCATCTTGATTAGGTCCCATTGGAATTAGTCTTAATCACCAAAAGAGATAAGCGTAAATAATAAAGTATTATTTTAAAGTTAAGAAAATAAATGTTAAAACTAAATTGATATAAAATAAAGAAAATGTAATATAATCAAATCTAAGTGATGTAAAGGTCACACGAGACAATAATTTGAGTTACATGGTAATACAACCAAATCAAGAAAATAATTTTTAAGAAAATAATATAAATTATACAAAAAAGATTAATTCCATGGTAATAAAAAGTTCTAGTGTAACACTTTTGAACATCAAATTAGGTATGAATTAAAATGTCCACTTTGACAAATAAATTGTTAATATGATTTGATGATTCAAGATGTTATACTCGACCACCTTAGCATCATGAAACTTAACTTTCCAAACAAATTATCACATTTCTTCAAATTGTTGTTATTAATTTTGCTATATTGTAGTGAAATTAAAATTAAAATTTTATGTGATCATTATATTATTTTGATTTTTTTCCATAATGTCTTGCTCTATTTTATCTTATTTTAGTTTTAATATTATTTGCATAGTATTAAAAAATAGTCTATTATTTTTTGTGATGGTTTACTTATGTAATTCGTAATTATTCAAAATTATGTTTGGTCAAGACTAAACATATATTGTTAGACTCATCTAAAAAATCTCTATCCAATTAGAAATTTATTTTTATATTTGATAGTATTTTAGTTTTTAGGGTTTTAGCATGTTTTAAGAGACATTACGATTCACACCTACTTTACTGATGGAGGATGCTAGACTTGATTATCTTCAAATACTAGTCTCTAAGGAACTTTAATTTCCTCTCAGATGACCATTACATTTCTTTATTTTTCTTTTATTAAATTGTAGTAATTTAACTTATTTTAGCTTTAATAAATATATACAATTAATATTAAAATTATTATTTTATATATTTTATTGATATTTAATTTTTTCATTAATAATAATTAAAAACAGCATTTGATGGATATTAAACAAATGTTATTGAACTAATCTTCATGGCTTCTGTGAATTAGATATTCATTTATACATTTTAAATAATATTTTTCTAGAGTTTGTGCACATTTTACAAGAACTTTTGATTTATATCTAATTTAATAATCAAAGTTGTTACAAACAATTTCCTTTATATCTTAGAGTATAATTTCAATGTAGAAATCAACTAACAACTTCAAATTTTTCTCTTTGATTTTAATTATTTTACAATGCAATTCTAAATCTAAAATTCTTAATCAATTCTTTTGAGTAAATCACCATTTTTAAAAAAAGTAAAAATTATATTTTTTAAGATTTTGGAATGCTTTAAAAAATTTTTAATTTATGCCTTATTTTATGATTAGGGATGTTATACTCAACCTCCTTGTAGACTTGGAAGGCAATGTTCTAGTATAATTTGTCTTATTTTTTAAAAATTCTCTTTTATTTTGTTATGATACTATGTCACTCTCAATCGCTTTCGATGTTATCTTTATATAACCACGATTTTTTTGTTTTACATTACATCTATTTACTCATTTAAGGTTAAATAAATATTTTTCTAGTATTAAAATAAAAATGTATTATTATTTGTACTCATTTTCTTTTTAATTCATAGTAATTTCAAATGAGATATTATCGAGAAAAAATCATTTTCGCTATCTCGTTGAGCTATATCAAAATTAGCATTCATTTTAATATTTGAAAATATTTTATACTCCATTGCTTCATATCTTATTTGATGATTGAAGATGTTTCACTTGATATTTTTAGTATTTTGGAATGTGGCCATTTCATATAATTTACCTCATTTCTTTAAATATTTTGCTTAGATTGGGATATATCACTAAGACACTCTAATTCTGTTCCTGTGTGGCCTTTTTGTTGATTGAGTTTATTATATTTCAATGTATTCGTTTTCCACATTTCAATAATGAAATAGTTTTACTAAATGACGAAATAACAATTTTTTATGGTTATTTAATTTAGCAATTTACAATAGTTGCAAGCGAGGTGTGATGGAGCTGATACAAACAATGTAGCACTCATTTCGACTAGATTTATGAAATAAAATATTCATTTTTTATATCCTAGAATAATTCTTTTTCTATATTTTTGGCATAATTTATACAATACATATTTTCGTGCCTAATTTAACCATCAATAATGTTGCACTCATCTTGGTTAGTGCTCATTTATGCAACTTTAATAGGAATTATGTTATAATAAATCCATTACATGTGACATTTAATTTTATTTAATTTTTTTATTTTACAATTCTTCTATTAAAATAATTTTAGTTTTAATACGTACTTGATTTTAAAATATTATTTAGTATTATTTAATATTATTATTCAATTTTGTAATTCTTAGTAATTCAAAACATAGTTCAATTGAGATGAAACAATTATTGTTGGATTGTCTTGAGGTGCTATGTCAAATTAAATAAGCATTTACTTTTTTTTTAAATATTTTTAATGTTTTAGAAATATTTTATTTTTTATAAGACATTTTTTTTCCACCTAACTTTGCAATGAAGGATGTTACACTTAATCACCAAAACATCATGAAATGGAGCTTTCCTAAGTAGTTTATCACATTTCTCCAATCATTTGGCTTTGATTTGGTGAAATTACATTGAATCTCAATTTCTCTTGTTGTATGATCTTTATATCACTTTGATTTGGTCGTACAACATTACTTCAATTCATCGCCTTTTCTCTTGAATATATATTTGCTTAAGGTCAAAATAATATATTATTATTATTATTATTATTTTTTATTAATTAGTTTTATAATTTTGATTAATTCCTAATCAAATTTGGTGGAATTGTAATAATTATTGATGGACTTACCTTGATTTGATTAATCTAGTTAAAATTTTAGTTTAAAATTTTTAAATTTTTTATTATCTATGGATTTGGTTTTATTTAAAAAATATTTTTATTTATAGATTTTTTGATGATTGGGTATGTTACTCTCAATCTTCTTAGGATCTTGGAATATTGGTTTCTTGCATTATTTATCATTTCTTAAAAGTTTTAATTTAGGTTTGGTTATATTAATTTGAAACTTTAATTCTTCTTTTATGTGACCTTAATATCATTTTTATTTGGTGATATTAAAATGTTTGAATTTATCTCAATTAAGTTTATATATATATATATATACCTAGTATTGAAATGAAAATTTATTATTATTTAGGAATCTTTAATTTTTTATTTTGTAGTAATTTCAAATGAAGAATAATCTAAGGTATGGTTTAGTAAGAAGAGGATAAATTGTTAAGTGTAAAATTTTTTTCTTATAAATATTTGAAGTATTTCAAATAATTTTTAATAAGGTTTTAACAAACCTATATTATTGATTTTATAAAATTTTAATTTTACTTTAGAATACTTTAGGTAAACGTTGTATGTTTTAAAAATTAATAATAATTAAAAATATACAAAAATGATTTTTAGGTGGTTCGACTCATAAGACAAACCTACATCTAATATGGATGAAAGCTAGGCCAAGAAAAATACTTAGTATAAGTCTTTTACCAAAATATGAGAGGGCTAAACTCTCATAATAATGAAATAGATAAGATAGGCTACTTCAACCTTACAATGAAATAAAATTAAAAAAATTGAAAAATATTATGAACCAAAATCCTATGCTTGACGAAATCATTAAAAAGGCACAAATATATTAAGTAAATGAACCAAGGATTGAAAAAATTAATAACTTTAGTGATTTGTAGAGGAAACAAATTTCTAGAGTTTAACGAATAAATGAAACGATAGTTTGTGGAAGCAACGATAGAAATGAGCTATTTATAGCTTCAGTACCTTTATAGGAAGATTTTTTAAATTGTATAAAATTTCATTTCTCAATTTTGTACTTTAGTTGTCTTATTTATAGAAATTGTTTTAATGACTAACAGCATTTATTGAACAAGAATAATAATCCATTACTAATATGTTATTCATATGATGTTTTAGTAAAATAATTGTTTAATTAAAGTTAAAAACGACTCAAAATAAGGACTAAAATTATCACTACACAAGAGCCATTCAATCAGAATGCTCCATTACCATGCGATCATGAAGTTTATATGATTAGACGAATGATGGTAAAATAGTGCAGATTAAAAATATGACATTGATCAAGGCTATTAATCAATCTTAAAATTCTAATCAAAGTAAAATTAAATTAAAAATACATCTCTTGATGCTTTTATATTCCAATAAAGATAATCTTCATATAATTTGACATTTTCTCCTCTTCATTTTAAATCTCTCATGAATATGGATATTAGGCATCTAAAATAAAGAAATTCACATAAATAAATTAATTAGAAATACTTAGAAGTTTTTATTATCAAAGAAAGCACAATGGATAAGGTTCAATAATATAATAATCTACCCATTTTCATGATAACAAAACTTATTATGAAATTTATAAAAACATAAACCATTTATAAAAGAATTTGCAAGGTAATTAAAGATAAGCTCCTCTCACATATTTTCTATTACGATAATGCTCCAATTAATTTATTATTATTATTTAATATTATATTCTCTCTTAAAGCATCTTAATCTAATTTTTATAAATTATTCACAACATTTGAATCATTAAATTATTTAGCAGTTGATCATCAATTTTTTTAAAAATGATTTATTTTAAAAATAAACTTATCCAAGGATCAAGGTGTCAACATACTAGTTAACTTTAAAATTTATTTAATTAATTTTATTATAACTATTACATGAAGCATATTATTTAAGGCTTGTTGTATTAATTTTTATTTAAATAGTGCTACAAAAGAATAATTGTTATGATAAGATCAATGTTAGCGCCAATCATTATTTCACTAACAACCCATTTTTTTAGGATGATTCTAAATAAGTTTTTTTTCAAATCCTACTTCTTTTTCAACAAGGTTTATACTATCATTTTTAGTTAAACTTTGTTTATTAAAATTTACATATGTATTAGATTTTATTTATTAGATTTGAGAAACCAAGCATCGTTGGTTCAACACATTTACATGTAAATGGGCTACTTTTTAGTTTTACTCGCCAAAAGTTAAAAATTTGGAATAAATATTAGCTTTAATCCTACATCCATATGAAGAATATTCAGATTGCTTTAATAGTGACTTGTAAGCATATGAATAAACCATGTAAAATGTTGACATGCCTATGCATATGACATTTTTTGCATTTGTCATAAAAACTTATCTAGTAATTAGTTTTATATATAAAATTAAGCAAGTAAAGTGAGATTATTTAAAATCACTAAATACTTTAACTAATGATGCATGCTCATTCAATTTTTTGTTTCAAATCACAATTTGCTTTTTCCATATTCTTTAAATAATGTCAACATTTATCTAATTTATTAAAAATGACGTTGATATTCATTATGTTCCTTTCCTTCCTTATAATGTTTTTTAAAATTTTCATACCCTTTATAATCATAAAGTAATTGCTTAGCAAATTTTCCTTTGGAATAATTTATCTCTTCCTCATTTAAGGATGAACTATCTTCTTCTTCCTCTTCTTCTCTAACCATCATGCAAAATAGTTCTTGATTATATTCTTCCTCTTAACTAGTAGTGGTTTATTCTGAGTCATTTGATGCAAATTTCATTGCTTTCTTCTTCTTAGACTTGTTATTTTCAAACTTTCTTGCAACATTATGAATGTTAGAAACACTTTTTGAAATTAAAGTTATACCATCATCATCATTGGTGAATGCCTCTTCTAAAATGCCTTCCTCCATACTCACTACTATTGCTTGTTCCTTCTTTGCCTTGTTCTTCTCAACTAATTCTTTTTCTTCTTTTCTCCTCTCTATTCCTAGCTCCTTTGTCATAAGCTCACCAGTGAAGTCATCTAATATCATCATGCAAATAGTTGTGGCATTCTTGGTGATGGTGGTCAATGGATTGTACTTCTTGAGTATGGTTCTAAGTATTAAAAAAGGAATTTATTTTCTTAATATTAAAAAGTAATTTGATATTATTTATATTAATTTTTTTATAAATTCATTTTTATATATTTTTAATAATATTTATTGTCATATTGGCACACTTTACGAGATATTTAAACTTGTGTCTTATTTTAACTCTCTAAATCATTGCACTCGATAAGCTTACGTTAAAGTATTTTTTTTTCTACATAATGTATCTAATTTCTTTAAATTGTTCATTTTAATCTAGTTATATTACTATGTTAGATACACATTTTAGAATTATAGTATTACAATCGTCATCTAATAAGTAAAACCTAGTATGTATGTAAATTTTAATAAATAAAGTTTATCTAAAAAGATAGTGTAAACCTTGAAGAAAAAGAAATAGGATTTGAAAAAAATTACTTTTTTAATACTTAGAACCATACTCAAGAAGTTTAACTAAAAAAGATAGCATAAACATTGTTGAAAAGGAAATAGGATTTGAAAAAAATTACTTTTTTAATACTAAGAAAATAAATTACTTTTTTAATAATTAGAACCATAATCAAGAAGTGTGATTATATATTATAAAATATTAAATATTATATAAATAAATACTTAATTTGTAAGAGCTCATGAAAACTAGTCCAAAGGATCATGTAAAATAAATACTTCTTGAGTATGGTTCTAAGGATTTTCTTCATCTATTCGATCATAGAAATTTG
This sequence comes from Vanilla planifolia, assembly GCA_023846275.1. NCBI lineage: Eukaryota > Viridiplantae > Streptophyta > Magnoliopsida > Asparagales > Orchidaceae > Vanilla > Vanilla planifolia. The sequence goes on along the minus strand of JAIUJO010000215.1, from coordinate 659,705 downwards.
TTTTCCTAAACTAGCAAGTGTATTATTAATATCAATAAAACTTATCAACATGGTTTTAATGGATTTATCTAAAAGCATCCTAAATCACCCATAATACTACATCATCATGCTTAATTTATTTACTTTGAATGAAGATATGTTAAACCTTATTTATGCTAAATTTCATAAGCTATATCTAAATTCATACGTCTATTCAATTAAAAATTATTAAACAAACAATGCAAAAAATTTATGTCCCTATTATTTAATTATTCTTTATTTTTATCAGTTTTAATCATTTCAAAAAAGTTTTATATAAAAAACCACGTATGTTTTTCTTAGTTAGAAAATAAAATGGATCTTACTATACTTCTCACATTTCTCAATCAATAGATTTTAAATGAATAGTCATCCTAGTCTTAAGATAGTGATAGTTACCACCACAAAGAGTTATGGTCTATAGGAAGAAGCACAGTCAAGAAAATTTACTAAAGAATAAATTGGAGCCACTGATCACGAGAAGAATTTCATGCCAAATGAAATGGACATTGGCTCTGATACCAACTACCATATTGTTTAACAAAAGGTGGGTTAATTACTAAAAATAAAAGTTTCAATTTCTTTCTATTTTTAAAGCAAATATTTAAAGTAATATTAGTTAAAATTTAGCATATATCTAAAATTAATTTTCTACAATTTTTGTTTTTATTTTAAACACATCAATTTTTTATAAAGGTTGTTGGTAAATAGTTCAATAATAATTAAATAATGTGTATAATAAATTTTTAGGTGGTTCGACACATAAAAAAGGCCTGCATCGACCCCAACAAAAGCCAAGGATAACAAACAATTATTATAAGCCTTATGTAAAAAAGTGGTATGCTAAACCCTCATAACAAGGAAACTAGTAATAATGCTACTGTGAGTTTAAAATAGGATAAATGGGATAGGCTATGATGGCCTTATAATAAAATAAAATGGTAATAAAAATAAAATATTTAGCTATATAAAATCAAAATCAATATAACAAAAGTCTTATGCTTAATGAAATCTTTTAAAAGACAAAAGTCTCTAATTAAATGAACTAAGGATTATGAAAATTAATAACTTAGCTAATTTGAGAAAGAAAAAAATTTAGCAGTTTAAAGATTAATGGTGCTGTAGCATATGGAAGCAATGTTAGGATTAGATTGTTAAAGACTTTTTTATGTTTATTTGAAGCTTTTCTTTTGATTAATTAAAAATGCATCTCTTAATTTTTTTAAGAAAAAATTCCCCTCTTTATAAACAATTTCTAATGGTTAAAAGTAGCTACCAAATAGGTAAAAGAATCTTTTATTACTCTGCGAATCATACGTTATTTTAGTTAGGGCTAAAATAGCTATGCATAGGAGCCATTCTATCAAAATAAACTAGGTCTAGTCGATTATAAAAATAAATGTGATTACATGAATGATAGTAAGCTAGCACGGTTTAGAAAGATCAAATTGATCTTGGTTGTTAGATCTAATTCGTGATTAGATGACTAGCTTTAGATCTTAAGCTTGGAATAGGTAAGAACTCAATGGTAGCGAAATGACATAATTGAATAGAGGATATAAACAGGTGTTATAACAAGATAGTGGGGATCAATATTATTCATTCTTGAAAATGCACAATTAGATGGTTTTGGTTACTCCCATAATTTAAAAATAGGCCATGTGAATTTGTTGGAGTTTTAACAACATACTGCAAAACTTAGTTAGGAGATTATGTTATTGCTTTATGTTATAGTAATGGTTAGGCTTTATTCTTATTTGTGCTTCAATAAGGTGACTTGAGTAATGTCATATTGAAAGGGTTTAGGGTTGGCTGCCTCAAGCAATAGTGGTTTGTAATGGCAACCCATTTCTTGTAGCAACTAGTTTAGGCATAATTTTTCTTTATCAAACGTGTTATGAGCTATTATTTGAAACATGTTAAATAAGGATTTTAAAGATATTATTAACATAAAATGATGGCCAAGAAAGTTGGTGGATAAAAAATATTAGTATCCTAAATATTATTCTAAGAGTAATTTTAATTAATTTTGTATGCTTCATAGTAAATATTTCAATCAAGATTAATATTCTAATTGAATTAAAATTGAAATACCTAAAATTAAATTCAAAATATAAAAGACGTCTAATGGGGATGAAACATATGCCATTAGACTTCTCTTACCAAGTTCTATCTAATTAAATATTCACTTTTGTTCTTTTAAATTTTTTTTTGCAAATTTTCTGAGATTTGAAGAATAATAAATCTTTTGATGATCGAATTAGTTACCCTCAATCTATGAAGTATCTCAGAATTGAAAATTGTAGTACAATTTATCATACATCATCAATGAGTATTCTTCCATTTTGTTATATTGAATTCTTAAGTGACCTTTATAATGCTTTGATTTAGTTGTGTTACAATGCTTACAGATATTTCATTTCAATATTAAGGTAAGTTTATTTATATTAAAAAAATGTTTTATTTTTTATGATGATTTATAAATGTAATTTGTTGTATTTCCATGTAAGGTGTCATCCAAATAAAACAAATATCATTTGACTCACGTTGATGGACTCTATTAAACTATATAATGTCTTTTATATTTTTAAATTTTTTATTTTCTAGGTTTTCAACATAATTTACATGATATTTCAATTAATAACAAACTTGATAATTGAGAATTTTAAACTTGATCTTCTTAGTGGCTTTGAAAAGAACTTTTTCATTAAATTTATCAATTTTTCATAAATTTTTATTTTCATTTTTTATGTTAATAGGAAATTCTAATTATCGGCTCATGTGACCTTTAAACTGCTTAGATTTGGTATATTACATTCTTTTAGTGTATCTAATTTTAGCTTTAACATATATTACAAAATATGAATGTAATAAATTATTTTATTTTGTTTAATTAATTTGGCAATGCATTTCAACTCCAAAAAAAGTGTGATGGGCACGAAATAAAAATTATTTTACTCCACTTAATGAGCTTTATCAGATTAAATTGTTTTTTTAGTGTTTTAATAATTTTATTTGTTATGTTTTTTGAAGGCTTTACTAGATATTATGAGTTGTAGCTAATTTAACAATTTATGATGTTATACTTAATCTCCTTAATATGTTGGAATACTTGTTTGTAGTATAATTTATCATGTCTCTTTATGCTTTTTGCTTGGATTTTTCAATATTGCAATAAAAGCATCTGCTCTCAAGTGACTTCTACATTGCTTTGATTTTGTTATATTATATTGCTTTAATTTACCTTATTTAAGGTTTTTTATTTATATTTACTTAATATAAAAATGAAAATTAACATTGTATATGCCTATTTACATTGATACTTCATAGTAATTGAAAACAAATATAGATTTAAAAGAAACTAATATTGTTGTGCTGATCTTAATGAGCATTATGAAACAGATATTTTATTTTATATTTTTAAATATTTAATTTTCTAGTATTTTGGATTTCTTAAGTAGACATTTTTATGTATACCTTATTTGATATTGAAGAATATTATACTCAATCTCCTTTTTATCAAGGTATTTAATTTTATAATTCAATTAAATTTAATAATTGAAATCATTGACTTTAATTTGGTTAAAATACTATCTACACAAAATCTACTCTTGTCTAACATTTTCATTGCCTTAAAATGGTCAAATTAAATTGCTTTAATTTATCTCATTTTAGCTTATTGAAAAAAATATTATTATTTACACATTTTATATAGTTAAATTTTTTTATTATTTTTGCATAATTTATGAGATATTTTGTTTTGTACTATAATTTATGACTTTGGACAACACTTGATCTTCTTTGTAACTTGCAATGCAACTTTTCTGTTTAATTTATCATGTTTTTTTAGATTTTTAGTTTGATTTTGTCTTTTATTATGAAAGTCTACTTCTCTTGTGTGACCTTTAATTTGCTTTAATTTGGTTATATTATATTCTTCAATTTATCTTATTTTTATTTCAGTATAAATTTAATTAATATTAAAATAATAATTTACTTTTATTTATGTTCAATTACTTTGGTAATCTTTGGCATCACCAAACTTCTTATGAAGTCAAAAGAAATGTCATTTTGCTCTTCTTGACAAGGTCTATCAAATTAAATATTAATTTCGTATTTTTAATTTTTTAAATATTTTATGCTTTTGGATTTCTTTATTATAGATTTTAGTTAACACCAAATTTGTCAATTAAAGATGTTATGCTTTATGATGCAATTTGTTTTAAACATTCATGTTCATATGTTTTTAAGAATATTGTATTTTCTAATGTTTTGTCATATTTTTTGAGATATGTTATTTTTATTTGATTGGACAACCAAGGATGTGGAACTCGATGAGCCATTATCTTGGAATTAAATTTTTTCATAGTTTATGTTATGCTTTTGAATTTTTATACTTTGATTATTTTATATTATTATGTAATATAAATCATGACTTTTATGACACTTATGTTTCTTTGATTTAGTTATATAACATAATTTTTAATATATATATATATATATATATATATATTCGTATTACTAAAATAATATTTTAATCTTATTGAAGTATATTCAATTTTGTAATTCTTAGGAATTCTAAATTAGGCCTATTGGAAATGAAAAGACAAAGCTAGATTCTTATTGATTAACTCTCAAAATTAAATATTTATTTTAATCTTTTAAATACCTTATTTTATAATATTTTTCGAGGTGTTATGAGACATTTCAATTCATAAATTACTTCATGATCATGAATATTATACACAAACTCCTTATTCATTTTGAATACAAATTTTGTACTCAACTTATCTTAATCCTTCAAATTTTTTCTTTGATAAAGGTATATTATTATGAAACAATTTTTCTCCACTTATGTGACATTTACATCATTTAAATTTGGAATTATTATATTACATCAATTTTTCTAATTCAACTTGGATGTATATTTACTTAATAACAAAAAAATAATGTTATTATTTTTTATTTAAATTTAAAAATTGAAGTAACCACAAGGAAAGTTTGATCATGATTTAAAGACATCGTGGAACCCATCTTGACAAGCTTTATCTAATTAAACGTTCATTTTTATATTTTTCAAATAATGTTTTTGCATTTTTGACGTGAAATTTTGATTTGTACTTGATTTGATGAACGATGTTGCTCTAATTAATCTGTATATTATCTTGGGGCTCATCTTTCTTGTATCATTTCTATTTTTTTCAAATTGTTTGACTATGTTATATTATTATGAAATTCTATTTTACCTCTGTGTGACATGCCCATCACTTTTAATTTATTACACTTGATTTCTACAATTTATTTCATTTCAAACTTATTATATATTTACTTAATAATAAAATAATAATTCACTTGTATTTATCTTTTTTATCATGGGAATTTAGAGCAACTACAAACGAGGCCATATCAACATGAAATAAACATTAGTAGAAATACCTTGAAAAGCTCTATCCAATTAAAAATTTATTTTATATTTTTAAAATATGCTTTTTTTAGGGTTTTAGTGCCTTTTCAAAACATTTCATTCATACCTATTATGATAATTGACAAATTTGTGTTCGATCTCCTTAGTATCTTGGATTGCAAATTTTACAAATAAATTATCAAATTTCTTTAGTTTTATTTGTTTGCAATTTAGTTTGTTTATCCAATAAAACATCAATTTTTATATTTTTAAACAATTTATCTTCTAGGGTTTTGGCACACTTATTGAGACATTAATTTCATAACGAATGTGATTATCAAGAACAATAATAAATCCTATTAGTATCTTAGAGCATAACTTTCTTGTAGAATTCACTTCATATCTTCAAATATTTTTCTTTGAATTAGTTTTATTAGCACATAACTATTAGTCTTCTCTCGTGTAGCCTTTATGTTACTTTCATTTGGTTATATTATATTTCAATAATTTATCTCATTTTTGATTTGATATATTATTTTTCTTGATATTAAAATAATAATTTATTATTTTTATATTTATTAAGTTCAATAATTATAGTAAATCCAAATTGAGCCTAATTGAGATTAAACAAATCTTGAACTCATCTCAACCACCTCTAACCAATTAAATATTTTTTTAATATTTAAAATATATTGTTTTAGAATTTATTATAATTTATTATAATTTATTCTTATTTACTTTGTAAGTCATAAAAATTACAAATGAAGTCCAATAGAGATAAAATAAATATCATTGGACTACATAAATGAGCTCAAACAAACTAAATATTTGTTATTATATTCTAAAATATTTATTTTATGATTTTTGTACACTATACATGAAATTTGTGTTTGTTCTAGATTTGAAAACAAGGATGTTACTCTGATCTCAAAAGAATCTTGGAACTCAACCTTTCTATTCAATTTAAATCAATTTTTCAAATATTTTTCTTTATTTAGTTTTATCACATTACTTATAATTATTAAATTCAGTTTTTATATATTAATTATGTTAATATTAAAATACTAATGTATTTCTATTTATGCTTATTTAATTGTTAATTCATAATATTCATAGCAATAGTCTTATAGAAATGAAAAACAATTTGTTGGACCCTTATCGATAAGCTCTATCAAATTAAATTTTTTTAAAATAATTTTTCCATGGTTTTGTCACGCTACATGAGAAATATGAAGTTATACCTAAATTTGCAATAAACAATTTTATACTCGATCTTGTTAATATCTTGGTATTCAACATTCCTATATAGCTTATCTAATCTTTACATTTTTTGGTTTTCTTTTGTTAAATTAGAGTATAACTCTAAATCTCTCTTTAGGTGACCTATATTTTTGCTTGATTTTGCTATATTATATTATTTTAATTATTTTATTTTTCTTTTAATATATATTTACATAATATTAAAATAATATTTTGTTATTCCTTATATTTATTTTATTATACATTTGAAAGTAATTCCAAATGTTGTCAATGAAGATTAAATAAATGTCCATGCACTAGGCCTCTATTGATTTAAATATTCATTTTTAATATCATTAATTATTTTATTTTCTATGAGTTTTGTATGCTTTATATGGTATCTTACTTGCACCTTCGTTAATAATGAAGGATGCTACACATGATTTCCTTTGTATCTTGGAATTCAACCTTATCAAATAATTTGTCAATTTTTTAATTTTTTCTATTTTATTTAATTATGTTAGTAGGAAACCTCAATTCTCTAATAGCTAAAAATACATTAATGAATATTTAATTTTATACATCTAATTTTATATAATAATGTTAAAGGTTAAGTAAATTGAAGTAACATAATATAGTAAAAATAAAGTAATGTAGAGGTCACATGAGAGTAGAACTAAAGTTTCATAGTAATATACACGAAAAGAAAAGTAAAATATATGTAGAAATGAGATACTTTATCTGAAAACTTACGTTTGAAGAAAATAATGAGTTAGAGATAACAACTTTGATTATTAAGTAAAGTGCAAATTGTAATGTCCTATAAAGCCTTTCAAAACTATAAAAGTTAATTAAAAATATAAACTGTATATTTAATTTGTTAAAGTTAATCAAGTAATGCCTAATGATTTTTCTTTCATCATGATTAGATCTCAGATAAAGTTATTCTGAATTACAAAAGTTCATAAGAATAAATAGTAATGAATATTATTTTAATATTAAGTTATTATAGATTGAATTTTAAATTAGATAAATTAAAGCAATATAATGTAACTAAAAAAAATAAAAGTCTTTAAGGAAAACGTGATAAATTATGAGATGCAACTTCATTCCAAGATGCTAATGAGAATGAGTTTCACATCCTCGATCATTATATCACGTGTGAATCAAAATATCTCACAAAAGCTGTGAAAATATTAAAATATATGATATTTAATGTTATATAATTAAATATATAGCTAGATAGAGCTGGTTAAGACAAGACCAATATCGTTTATTTCATCTCGATGAAATCTCACTTCTAATTACTTATAATTTCAAAAATAATTAATAATAAAATGTAATAAATTATTACATTAATGTTAAGTGAATATATATTAAAACTAAAACAAGATAATTCAAGTAACATAAAAGAACCAAATCAAGTACATGTAAAGTTTAAATGAGAGATTATTTATGGGGACATTGTAATGTAATGAAAACAAAAATTAATATTTCAAAAAATGAGATATATTGTATTAAAACATAACATTCCAAGATATAGGTAGGTCGACGCTAACATCTTTGATTATCAAATCAAGTACAAATCAATTTTTACAAAAAGAATTCCAAAACCATAAAACAATAATTTAAAAAAGGAATTATTAATCACATGAAGTTTGTCAAGATTAGTTCAGTGACATTTATTTGATTTAACTCAGATAGTATTTGGAAATATAGTGAATTAGTAAAAAAATAAGAATAAAAAAATATATTTTTAAAATATAATTACTTATATATTATAGCTAAAGTTAGATAAATGAAAACAATGTAATAGAACCCAATCATAGTCAAACGAGTTTTTGTTTATTCTTAATCAAGTGTCGTTTCGACTTATTATGAATTATTTAACTAAATTAGCATAAATTATAGTAATTTTCTATTTAAAAATTTAGTAAATATATATTATAATAAAAATGAGATAAATCAAAGCAATATAACGTTACTAAATCAAATTCATGTAAATATCAAATGTGAAGAGATTTATAGTGACATGGTAATATAATTAAATTAAAGTACAGAAGTTGAAAAGATGAAATAAATTGTGTAAGAAAGTTATATCCCATGATGCTAAGAAATTTATTATAACTTTCTCAATTATGAAATTATATTTGAATCAAAATTACTAATAAAAATTTTCAAAACAAAGAATATAAAAGAACTACTTAATTACAAAGAACTTGTCAATTCAAGTTTAATGACTTTTATTTTTTCAAGACGAGATTTCATTTGGAATAACTTCAAATTACTAAATAAAGTAAGAAAAAATTATAATAAGATGTTATATTAATTTAAATTTAATACATAATAAAGCTCAAATGAGGATAAATTGAAACAACATGAAATTATAAAATCAAAAAACGATTTGAAAAAAATGAGTTAAACTATTTGAAAAAACACTACAATGCAAGATACTTAGAAGATGGAGTAATATCCTTAATCATAAAATCGTGTGTGAATTGGAACAACTCATAAGATAGGTCAAAACCCTTGAAAACAATATTTTAAGTTACATAAGTGAATATTATATCAATAAAGCTTTTAGACACAAGTCTAATAATATTCATTTTATCTCGATCAGACCCCATTTGAAATTACTACAAATTATGAAAATAAATAAGATAATGAGTAATTAATTGTTATTTTATTGTCAAATAAATATATATTAAGATTAAAATTCTATAAATTATCGACGTAATCAAAGAAAATTAATAATAAGTTTTTTCAATAATAATTAAATATGTGAGAAAGTTGAAATAAGATAAGAAATGCAATATTTCCAAATCAAAGTGATGTAAATAACATATGAAGAGAGATTTGGAGTTCCATAGTAATATAAGTACATGTTAGCAAAACATTTTAGTTAAATGAGATAAATTACACGAGAAAGCCATGTTCCAAGATACTAAGAGAAACAATATAATGTCCTCTTTTGTCAAACTTGTTACAATTCAATTTTCTTAAAAAAGACAAAACAAGGAAAAATAAATTTTTAAAAATATATAAATGAATATTTAATTAGACAGAGCTGATTGAGATAAGTTCAATAATAATTTTTTTATGTTTATTGGACCTCATTTAGAGTTAACATGAATTACAAATTAAATAATAATAAATTATTATCAAATTTAAATTAAATATATAATAAAGCTAAAATTAGGTGAATTAAAGCAATGTATTATAACAAATTCAATGTAATACATAGGCACATGATAATAGACTTATAGTTACCTTTTAATATAACAAAATCAATGCAAAACATTTTAGAAAATGAGATACATTATATGGTTTTGTTGCATTACAAGATACTATTGACGTTATGCGTAAAATCATTAATTGTTAAATTATATATGAATCAAAGATCTTGTAACGCAAGCTAAAATATTTTAAAATAAATGTTATAAATAGAAAAATGAGTATTTAATTTGATAGAGTTCATCAAGATAAGTGCAACAATCTTTGTTTGTTCTTTATTAGACATCAGTTGGATTTACCTTAAGTTACAAAAATAAATAAGCTTAAATAATTATAGATTTTTATTTTAATGTTAAGTAGATATATATTAAAGCTAAAATGAGATAAATTTATGAAATATAATATAACCAAATCAAAGACATGTAAAGGTTGCACAAGAGGCAATTTAAATTTACAAAGTAATTTAACAAAAATTGAAAGCAATATTTCGAGGAACAAAGGAGATGAAGTGTAACATCTGGATCATAAAAATCATTAAGAATCAAAATATCTCATAAAGTGTGGCTAATTCTTTAAAGAGAAAATGTTTAAAAATATAAATATTAAAATATTGCTCGATAGTGGCTGTCAAAACAAATCGAACCACTTTTATGCAATCTTAGTCAGACATCCTTTTGAGTCGCTACAAAGTACCAAAGTTAACAAGCTTACATAACAATAATTTTTTAAGTATTAAGTAAATATGTTTTAAAAGTAAAATTTTATAATTCAGCACAATGTAATATCACTAAATCAAAGTAGAGTGAACTCACATGAGGAGATATAGGGTTACATAGAAATATAACAAAATCAAAGCGAAACATTTGAAGAAATGAAGAAAATTACTTGGGAAGATTGCATTCCAAGTTACTAATATGATTGAGTTTGACATCCTCGATTATTAACTCTGGTATGACTCACAATGTGTAAAAAACATGCAAGAAATCTAGAAAATATAATATTTAAAATTAAAAAATAATAAATATAAATTTTGGATAGTTGTTATTGACATGAGTGTGATAGCATGTTTTCATCTTTATTAAACCTTATTTGGAATTTCTATAAATTACATAAATAAGCATAAATAATAATAATAATAATAATTTAATTATAAAATAAATATATATCATAACTAAGATAAAATAAATTGATGTAATATAACATAACTAAATCAAAGACATTTAAGGGCAAATGAGAAAGAATTAATTTTACAAAGTAACATATCCAAATCAATTATAAAACATATGAGATAATCGCATTTGAACATACTAAGGAGATCATGTGTAACCTCCTCAATAATTAAATCAAACACCAATCTAAATATCTTTTAGTGCATGCAAAATGATGGAAAATAGAACATTTAAATACGTAAAGGTGAATATTTCATTGGATTAAGTTTATCGAGATGAGTCCTACGATGCTTAGTTTGCCTCAATCAAGCTTTATTTGGAGTTACTTCGAATTGCCAAAGTAAATAAATTGTAATAAAAGTAAATATCTTTTAACATTTGTAAATATATAATATTACTTATAATGAGATAAATTGAGGCATTATAATAATAGTAATCCTAGCAATTTAAAGTTCACGGGAGACAATATTTACACTTACATAGTAATACAAGAAAATGAAAGATAAAATTTGACAAAATTAGAAATATTATACTAAAAATATACATTCCAATATAATGAGGACATCGTGTGTTACCTCTCAAATTGTTAAATATGGCACAAATTGAAATCCTCAATAAAACCTATGAAAACTATATTTAAAAACATAAAAACCAATATGTTATTACATAGAGCTCATCAACACTAGTCCAACGATGTTTGTTTCGTCCCAATTAGACCTTCTTTATAATTAATATGATTTGCCAATATAAATTATCATAAAAAATAATGAATTATTTTTTATTAGTGATGTCATATATATTAAAGAATAAATGAGATAGATAGAAGCAATGCAATGTAACAAAACACAAAGCCATTTATTAGTCTCAATAGCCACGATTTTGTGTTACATATTAATATAACAAAACTAAAATAAAAATTTTAAAAGAAAGAGATAAATTGTACATGAATGTTACATTCCAAACTTTAAACAAAATAAGTGTAATAATCTTGATCTTCAAATCAAGTACAAATCTAAATGCCCTTAAAACCTAAAAATTTTCCAAAAAATAAAATATTTTGGAATGTGAAAATGACAATTTGACTAAACAGATCTCATCGAGACACATCCTATGAAGGTTATTTTGTCTCAATTTTATTTGGAATTATTGTCAATTACTTAATAAAATAAATATAAATAAAAAATAAATTATTATATTCTTAAGTAAATATCTAATATAGATCAAAATGAGGTAAATTGAAGTAATATACATAACTTAGCCAAGTTATGTAAAGGTCACGCAATTTTTGATTTAGAGTTACAATGAATAAAGCCAAATATAAGTGTAACATTTGAGAAAAAGAGAAAAATTGCATGAAATTTTGCATTCCAATTATATAGGGATCGAGCATAACATCCTCAATCATCAAATAAGGTAAAAATATAAAATCTCTTGTATATCTTGGCAATACCATAAAAACTATATTAAAAAGTTTTAAATAAAACTTTAATTAAATAGAAGACATCGACATAAGCCTAATAATATTTGTTTCAACCCAACCAAACCTCGACTAGAATTACTACAAATTATGAAGATAATTTAAAATAAAATAACAAATTATTATTTCGATGTTAAGAAAATGTATATTGGAAATAAAAAAAAGATAAATTAAAGCAATTTAGGTAAATAATTCAAAGACTTTTATAGTCTTAAGAGCTATGAATTTATTTTTCATCACAACATGACAAAATTAAAAAATATTTATAGAAGTGAGATAAGTTTTATGGAAAGGTTGTATTCAAATTTACTTGGGTGATTGAGTATATATACTCATACTTGATCTTAAAATTCTATAAGCAAACAAAAATATTATAAAATAAAATAGAGCTAAAATCAAGTAATTAGAACTAATGTAATACAATAATTTTAAAGCTATGTAATTGTCACTAAAAAAGTGATTTTAATTAACTTGGTAATATAACTAAAGCAAAGCAAACAATTGAAGAAACTAAGCAAATTATATAAGAAAGCTGCTTTCTATGATACTAATGAGATTGAATGTGTCATCCTCAATTTTATGTTAAGTGTGAATGAATGTATCTTGTAAAGGGATTCAAAATAATGAAAAATTATTTAAAAATTTAAAATGAATATTTAATTGTATAAAGCACTCCAAGACTAGTCCGACATTGTTCATTTCATCTAGATCAGATATCGTTTGAAATTATTGTTAATTTCAAAATAAATAATAATAAATTTTTTTTATTATTAAGTAAATATATATATTAAAGCAATGTAATATAATTTAACCAAAGTAAAATAGTCAAACAAATGCAATAAATTCAATGGAAAATCTGCATTACAAGGTATTAAAGAGATGTAGTGTAACATCCTTAATAAGTTCATTTGAAAAATGAAATATCTCATTAAGCATGTCAACACCCTAAAACATAAATTATTTAAAAACATAAAATTCTATATTTCTTAAGTCAATGCTCTATGCGACTTTGTGTAATTTCTTCATGTTAATGTTGATAAGTCCTTATTTTGTTTTAACATCAATTACCATAAATATGGAAAATTAATAAAACATTATTATTTTAATATTACAGAAATATATAATAATGCTTAAAATGAGATAAATTGAAACAATATGCTATAACCAAATCAATGTATGTAAATATTTCAAGAAAAGAGTTAAATTATTCTAAAAAAAAACTAGAATTCAATATATTAAGGAGATTAAATATGACATCTTAATCATAAAATCTCGTAAAAATTAAAACGTACCTTAATACATGTCAAAACCCTAGAAAAGGTATTTTAAAAAGTAAAAAAGAATGCCAAAATGGATGGAAATTTTTTCATCTCTATCAAAGATAAGAAAATATTTATATAAAAATTGTATTCCAAGGTACTAAAGAGATTAGTATAACATCTTCAATCATAAGATCAGGTTTAAATCAAAATGTTTCATAGAACCTAACAAAACAAAAGAAAATAAAATATTTAAAATTGTAAATATAAATATTTTCCTACACAGTGCTAGTTGGGTGAATCCAATGTCATTTATTTAATATCGATCAAAGCTTAATTAGAATTGCTTCAAATTTTCAAATTAAATAAACATAAACAATAATAATTTTATTTTTTAATATGAAGTAAAAATTTAAGAATGTTGAAAAATCATAAATCAAACTAGTTTAATGCAACCATTTTAAATCATTATCGTTTATAAATAATGATGCGCAATTTGTTTTGAACATCTTTTAAGGTTGATAATATGTGGAGTAACATACATAAATGTAACGTACTACTGCACTGAACTTCAATATGAAAATTGAATATCCCTTCTGGTACATTTTGCTTAATGAGGGATCTAACGACAATGAATGACTACCAATTTATTAGGAATGTCTTTGGAAGTTTTTGCACTTAAATTTTCTTATTAGCTTTTTTATGAATAAGGAAATATTCGTGGATATGTGACAACTTTAATTCAAAGAGTTTAGGATGATTTTAACAAAACATTTTCAATATAAATAAGACTTTAATCCACAAGAACAAAACACATGAACAATCAATGAATCCATACATTTCGAAAATTAGTTACTTCATTCAGCTGAAAGCTCTTATCATGATTAAAATTTCCTATTATTGTTGGAGACTTGTGTTAAAATACAATGATTTGAGATTCATTTCACATCTTCTTTATATTAGAAAGTCCATAATGTTTTATTTTTTAGTACTTATCATAACCTTGGTCACCTCTTATTTGGCTAACAAATATATTTTAATTTCTCTCTTTTTTATGCTTAAAAGCTTGTAAATGTTAGTAAATAAGTTAGTTAATCCTTGTTGTGCCTCTATGAAGAATCATTTAGTAAAATGGTAGAAGGTGATAGTACATTGTAGGAAAAACATCAATGAAATCCATATAATTATGAATAAAATATTAAAGTGGACTTTGGTCATAGTAGTACAACATGGTTATGATATAATTATAACAATCTCCTGATAAATATTGCTATTTGTGTCCCATATTAACAAAAAAGAATAAATTGGTGTTGAACATATGATTTAATATAATATAAAAAAGAGAGAAATGTGATAAACTATGAAACCTAGTTCACTCGACCAATTGCAAGAGCATTAATGAAAATAATGGAAGTGATTCTATGGTCATACAAATGTGAAGTCATGTATCATAAAACTATAATGGCAAATGTAGCACAATCATCCAAGTTTGGTGATTTGAGGATCATACAACGCAATTAGTGCTAATTTATAAATATCATCAAGATAAGAGTATTTTTACACAAGAGAATTATAAAATTATGGCATGAGAAATTTGTGAATAATTTATTATCATGGAAAAAGAGTAGAATGATATAGTTACAATCAGTGAAATTAATAGTTAATAAGGTAAAATTTAGTACACCATATAGTAAAAATTTTTTATAGTATAAGTATGATATCAAGAACATAATAAACAAGATTTTTATTTTAGTTTAATTTGATATAAACTATTGGGAATTTTGTGTGTTACATCTAAATTTCAAAACAACTTGGACAAAGGAGCTTACATTAGGATTAAGTGATTTGGACCATATTATTAGCATAGCCTAATGCAAGTCATGGATCCGATTAGAATAGATTAAGGGCTTATTGTCTTTTATATATAAGATGCATCACTTAATTTGCTTATAAACCTAGCATATACTTCTATTTTATATGACTAACTAAGAAAAGGAGAAGAAAGGGTCCAGTATAAGTAAGAAGAAGCAAACGAATCATAAGACATATGAAAAGAAACTTGTGGTTTGATATGTACAATTAAATAACTTAAAAATTTTTCTTTACATTTGACATAAAACTTGTAGCTTTTATGGTTTCAATATAACCCAAGCTTTTGTGAGCTCAACGCAAACTCAAGTTTTTTAATTAGAACAAACAAAGCTCAGCATTTCAAAAAAATTGGACCATAAAACCCAAAGGAAGAAATACAACAATAAGAACATTTTGATAAAAAAAATACAACTTCTTGTGCTTATTAATGAATAAAACACATCAAAATAAAGTCAAAATTATGAGGAGACTTGAGAAAATGAAAGTTTACAAGTGTTAGGCATAGCTAAGAAAAGTTTTGAACTTTTAGCAATATTAAACTGTAATGTGTTGTTTGATGATATTTCACCAATAGGATATCACATCAAATTTTGTTAACATTCATTAGCACCATCATTCATAATGGTTTTATATAAAAAGTTTGATAATAGCTATTGGAAAGTCAAGGACATGAAATTTTACAAGTTGTTACCAAAAAACTTGAAAAATTCTTCCAAACAGCTTCTACAATGACACAAATAATAGCTTTAGAATTAGCCATTAGGTGTGATTGATTGGAGTCCTTGAATCTACTTGGAGTAGGTCTAGCGTATCAGATCAATGATTGTAATGATGAAAAAATTATGTAATGTTGCATAAGGTAAGATTAGATTTGTGCCATTTGATGACATCGTACGAGATTTACAGCATTGCATTCATTTATAGTAGATGCTAGAATGATCTTTCTCATAGGATTAAAAATGGAGGACTTTGAGCTGTTGGATTCAAGGATAGGATAACCGATTTGAAGAAGACAATTTTGTTAATTAACCTTGATTGGGTGTAGCACTATCCATGATTTTGTCAGAATAAATTCATCTCACCCAACATACTAAATTATTTATTTTATTTGTAATCGTAAGAATAAATTCATCTCACCCAACATACTCATCTTAAACTCCCTTGTCATCAGGTCCCTAAACTCTTTACACATTATTTTCTTTGTGCTTCCAAAATAAATTTAATTACTACAATCTTCTACAATCCTAAAACAGAATATAGAGTTTTTTTAGAATGGTATTGTATGCATTTTTTCTTTCCTAAAATCACTATCAACTAGACATTTAATCAATTTATGATACTTTACAAGTGAAGCTTTTTTAATGCCAAAAAGTGATTTCTTAAACATATATACATAATCACCTTATGCATGGCCCTCAAAACATGGGGTTGTTCTTTATTTCTATCACAACATTTAAAAATGCACATCTTACATCCATTTGAAATGATTTAAAATTCTTTTGACATTAATATGATAAGACTAGTCTAATGGCCCCTAATATTGCTCCTTAGAATTGTCTCCTAGTGTTTCCTATCTACTTAAACCACATGTTATTCATATAAATTTTGATTAATCTCTAAGCATATCTCTTGAGCATCAATTATCTAATACATAGGAGCTAGATCTTTATTTCTCTCTATGTATGGCTATATAAATTGTAAATTTTTTTCTTAGTAATTAAAAAATGTGACTTTGATTTGTATAGCTAGTATGCTTACTTCTATAAATTTTTTTTTATGTAAATTACTTCTAACCTATGAATACACTAAATTCCCTTTTATCTAAGCTTGTGTTGAACACTAACATTGAGTAAAAGTGTGTTCATATTGTCATTCTTAATCTCTAATTTGAAACAATATTTTGAACTAAAAATTCTTTTCTTGATTTGATAATCCTTCATAGTATGGATTTTTTTACAAAAAAAACATTTAACATTTGGAACATTATACATATGCTCAAAAAAAGAAATACAATTATGCTAAGGAAAATAAATATGTTAATCAATAGAAATTTTTGCAAGTTTAAGATAATAAATATTTATTCCTAAATTAGTGATTTGTATTTTTAGAGAGGCATTCTCAATAATCACGAAAGTCTTTCTATCAATAATTTGAAATATTATTATTTTCATTTTCCTTATTTCTTTCATGAAAAATCAAGAAGTTTTATCATATCAATTTCAATTTTTTATGTGTATATATTAAATAATTTAAAACACTAATAATTTCTAAGTAATTGTTATCAAGAATTTCAAAAGAATAACCACTTACCTTCTTGTCTTCTTCTTCATTAGAAGTACTTGATTCAACATCCTATGCCATGAAACATACCATACCTTCCTCCTTATTGATGTGCACTCTGAGTAGTATGAAAAGCTTTCTCTTCCTTCATTTTCTTTTTTTGTGTTCCTTCCTTTTGGTGTCATTGAATTATGGTCATTCCTCTAACATGCTTAGTTTTGCCACATTCATAACATCATGCTGTGTTATTATTCTCCAATATTTTCTTCTTTTTTGAATACCTACAAAACATTTTGCCAAATTTTGAGCTAAATTTTAAACATGAAAATTTAGCTATTCTTGCAAATCCTTTAAAGAGATGGATATTGTGTCTGAATCATTTTTGCATGCTTTAAAAGCTAATGAATATTCTTTCTATGCTCCAATCATTCGCTTGTTTGTTAAAGCCTACACTTTGACCCTTCTATTCATCTTGATCTTTATCATCAATAATTCTCTAGGTAACTCATCCAATGTGAGCTTGTTTATGTCCTTAGTTGCCTCTACTATTGTGTGAAGACGATCATGCTCCATAGGTAGAATTCTTATCACTTTTCTTAGAAGCTATGTAATAAAAAATAGTTTTCCAAAATTCTTTAATCTATTATTAATATTTGTAAATTTAACAAATGTTCTTTTTCATTATAAATATCTCATAATCATGCTTAATAATATTTATTTTGTTGTCTTTAACTTTTCAAATGCCTTCATAAGTTACTTCTAATTTCTTATATACTTCATGTGCAATATGCAATTTGGTAACTAGATTAAATTCACTAGGATATTTGCTACAACGAAGGTAGTGGAGTGCTCTAGCACTTAATTGTGCCATTTTTCTTTGGTCATAGCTAGTTTTATCAACTAATTTGATCTCATTATTGCATGAATCATAATGTAAATAACAAGTATTATTGTTCACTTCCCATAGTCCTAAGTTAGTTGACTAAATCTAGCTAGTTTTTAAATATAAATAAAATTTACCCTTTAATGTTGGTGTACAGATCAATAAAAACCTCCCTTTAAAATTACATTGGTATTAATTATAGTGAGGTCATTCAAAAAACGTAAGTGCACACATAAATTAATGAACATAAGTCTTTTTGAAAGCTTGCTGAAAGATAAGGTAAAAATTAAAATTAATGTAAAATAAAATTATAAATTAAGTAAACAAAATATAAAAAGGCAAAATATATATTATAGATCACCCAAGTAATTTGACTCACAATTTTGTTGCAAACCTATTGTAAGACAAATTGAAATTGAATGTGTGTGCCTTCATCCAATAAGACAAAATAAGCTATGGGTTTTAAAATTATTCCCAGCCCAATTCTTTAATAAGATCAAACTATGCTTTGGATTATGCAAATGTAGTGTTGTACGATGTAAAAAACGAAGAAAATTATAGTAAGGAAATGAACTTCCAATAAAACTATACAATTTCCTATATTTCTTTATAAATAAAGAATGAGCCCAAAATTGTGAAGGGAAGAGAGCAAACTATTAAGTGTTAGGATTAGTTCGAAGAGTTTGGAGTTTCAACTCATACTAAGCTATATTAGGCTATCAAGAGATTATATAAAAATACAATTTTATGTTGTGTTCTAGTAAGATCTAAAAATTTTGTTCATGTTTAATAGTCATTTAAATCATAGTAGTGAAAAATTCAAGAAAAATTGATTTGGTAAGCTATTACCTAATACCTTGCAAAATTCTTTTGAGTGGCTTTGAAATGACACAATTAACTACCAATGATTTAGGCATTAGATATGATCAAGTATAGCTATTGGGTCAAATTAAATATGTTCTCATTGGTTGGATCAAAAAATGTAAAAATGATAGAATTTATGTATGGTTGGATCATGAACGATTAAAATTGGGCTATGTGATCATGCTAGAGTAGATCTTGATCATTTGATTTATCAATAATAAAGAAGGTAATGATCTCAACCATAGAATTGAAATTTAAGAGCTATGAGCTAGCCAATCCAAGGAAAGGTTAGTCGATAAAGAAGAAAGAAAGACAATTGTCAATAAATTTGAATAAGGTTGTGTTCCTCCAATCAGTACCTTGATCCATCGCTTACTAGAACATGTACTCTTAGTCATTAGATCAACAATTGCATTATAAAACATCATGCACGGTTTAGAATTGAGTGTTTGACTTGGAAAACACTTTATTTCCACATGACAAGATATTGAAGTGTTTTTACATTTTGTGCTTGAATAATGTGAGCTAAAATGGAGTTTGCTACCTTATTTTGGGCTTCAAATTTTATCTCCTTCGCCACTTGATTCCTACAAATTTAACATATCTGCATCAAACTTGAGTTATTGTTCATTTTTTAAAGAACTTCATTGCTCGATCCTTCCCTCACCTAATTTTGTATGGGTTCATGACTACACGCTTATCGTGATGGGGCATGAACTTAGTTCCAATTGTCTCTTGACTGGAGGCCTAGTTGACCCTAATCAGCTTGTGTGCTTCACACTTATGCCACACTTTGGTTTAAGGCTTAGCATATATATATATATATAAATGAAAATGGAATATTTTTACTCAATTTCATCTATCAGATTTCACAAGAATGAAATTAAAAAAAAATGCATTAGTGATTTTTAACAAAGGAATTGATTATGGGAGTGAAAAATGAATCTTAGAGGATTCCTAAATCAAGCAAATGATACAATAATTTGGATGATCAAGTTGGATTTGAAGTTGATATAGGTTGAGAGATGTGTTCTAGAATTAATAATGAACAAACTAACATTCTAATTCATAAAATGGATAACATTTTCAAATTTGAAGTACTTTTTTCATTCTTTGAAGTTTACTGAACAGCCCAAGTTGCTTTTAAGACCACTAATTTACCATCTTCAATAGTGAATTTCATGCTCTTTAAAACTTATTAACTCTATTGAATCCTATTTCAATAAAATGCTAAACATTTATCGCTTAACAAATTATACGTAATTGTTACTAGTGCATTAATAAAGATATAAGTGTTACTATTTTTAAATATTTTCATTTTAAATTAAGATCTATTAGTGATCTATGAGTTTAATTCACAAAAATCAATTATTAATTTTTATTGATACTTAAGACGCAAAAGTATAGCATTATGATTAAAGGCATGATAAAATTGAGATCCTTAATGATCTCATGATTACACAAGTTATTTGAGAATTCTTGGGTAATTTGTTTCCATGGTCCTTTAACCATAGACAATAGAAATTTAGTCCAATTTTAAAAATACAAGTTGCATGATTACACTACTTCTAAATGAAGAAGCCGAAACAACAATCCATGTGGAAGTGAATCTCAAGTTCTTATGAAAATTATGTTATGGAAATATTTAAATCAAAATTGTTAAAAATGATGAGTGATCCATGTTTTTTGCTAGGACTTCATGCTATATTGTTTGCATACTTACAAGTTTCCATAGAACAATATTACTCCATAAATACTACATGATATATTGATTAAGAATGATGTGTTTCAAGTTTAAAACATAAGAAATGTGGTATGATAAGATATGTAATCACAACCATGATTTTTTGATTGAAAAATCACTATAATATTTTGTGTGCTAAATTTCCTTAGATCATGCTATGAACATTTCGTTAACACTTCAAAATAATAGCCAAACCCAAAGAATTCTTTCAACCAAGGTTTTCCTTTGTTAACTTATTCATGGGAAGCTTTTTAGACGTCTCTATTAAATGATACGCAAGATGCATTGATGCCCTTTCCTTAATCTAAATGGCTTTTAAGGTGAACATAGCCTTAGTTTTTTTATGCAAAGCTTGGAGGGGCTTAGTTTTAATCCATGAAACATGTCAACATTGGTTTGGGTCATTATTTGATGGCATGAAGGATTGGGTTTTTACTAGGAGTACTTAGTGATATAAAATTATATTATTAGATATTGTTATTATGATATGGTTAATCCCTAGTTCAACTTTAAAAAAACATTAGGTTCATTGTTAATCCTATGAGATGTTGTCCAGTATATGAAAATCTTAGTACAAGAAAGTGGGCATATCAATAGTTGTGATTTTTTGATAAAATTATAGAAGATAAGTCTTGCTTTTGGATAGTCCTATGAATTTTTTTGTATTGATTTTATTACTACAAGGAGGTCCTATTGTTAAACAGATGTTGTTAACTCTTTGTGAGCTTTCTTTGGTTATGAATGATAAGGCCATTAGATTGTTAATTTCTTTATAAATCACTTTGAGGAAAGTTGGAGGGCTTAGGTTACGCCTTATAGATATGCAAGGCTTCTCCAAGGACCCAATTATATTTGTAGTGTTGTCCAAAACAATGGTATGATTTCTTTTTTCACTAAGATCATAAGTGTGAAAGATTAGTTCCGTAGACATTGAGTTAAAACTATGGATGGTTATTTTAGTAATGTGTGTGGCCGAAGGGAGGCCTTTAAAAAAGGTTCAATGTCATAAGTTTACTTTTGAGATTTGAGAGATACTAGAAAGCTTATGTGAACCCATGATTGATGTAATAATAACTTAGATATTGTTCATAAATTTAAAGTCTAAAGATTTGGAGCCAAATAAATATTCAATAATGGATAGCCTAGATAGTTAATGAAATAATAAGAAGTATATTAAATAACATTAGATCAAGTACTAAATATAAGGGTGATGTTTAATTCAATTATGGTATAGCGTTTAAAGGAACCCTTATGTAGCGATGTACTTCATTGTACAACAAATAGTCGAATTAAAGTTTAAAGAACCCTAGCTACTCAAAATAGTTTATTTATAGTTTAAAGGAAACCATATGATACCCAAGTAATTTATTGTACCACATATAGTTGATTTAGATTTTAAAGAAAATGCTATGATATCCACGTAATTCAATGTACTATAGATAACTAATTCAGGGTTTGATGAGACCTTAGGTACATGATTTTGCTTTGGAGAAACAATAATTGTGTCAAAATATTAGTAAATAAAGGTTGGATTGATGATAATAACCCATGAAATTTGTCTTAATTAAAATGAAAATTTTAATAAAATGGACCCCAAATTGTGAACCTTAAATAAAAAATATGGAAGTTAGATATTTCTACAACATTGATAGAGAGGAAACCATTTTGCATGATTTGTTTAAACTATAGAAGAGTTAGATCAATTGTAAAAGGCTTTAAGTTTGCTTGAATGCCATTTATAAGTTCAACATGATAGAGAAAAGTTGCACATTTAGTGCTTTAAGGATTAGATGATGTTCTAATATATATGTTAAGGACTAGATGCAGTTATTAAGGACTCTTACATCCCAATAAGGTTAGTGCATGTGATTGACATTACCAATTGTATGGTGCTAACTAATGTGATGAGACAGTAACACATGGTCTTGTTCTGAGTTTATTGAGTATCGAAGGAGTATTGCATTGTTTGTGGAACACTTTCCATCTATAAGCACCAAAACTTTAAGCATAAACTTAATTCACTATATAAAGATATAATTAATGAGATTTTATACTTGATATTGATTATTTCCATTACTTATTAATATATATATATATATATATATATATATATATATTACCTTACTATTGCTTTTTAGTTTTACAATATAACTCTAAGATTACCTACAGAACTCCCAAGCACATTACCCAATATACTTATGTAAGAATAAGATGTTAAGAGTTACTTAAGAGCACAAGTTTGAAGAATTAGAGTTTTTTAATCATTTGTATTACATTTTGCTTTTATTTCATGATTAGGATAAGCTATATTACTATTTATTTATTTTAGTGTTGCATATTGAGGGATCTTTGATTGGTATTTGAGGGCTTTAGCATTATGATAACTATAATATATTCTAGGCTCAAGTTTTGGTGAGAATTTTATTTTAGATTGGATATTTATGGCTTTTATATTATGGATTATGGTATTGGATATATATTGTTTGCATTCTAGTATACATGACACATTTGTAGGCTTCTTTAGTATCATATGCAAGACATTACATTTTGGTGGGTCATATAGCTTTGGATAAATGAGTATCCAGATTGACTTTTTAACTAGTTCTTAAAGAGACAAGGTTATTTTTTGGTGGGATTTTTTGAGGATGATGGTCAAATTAGTGGAACATAGCTCCAAGATTTAAATGTCAAGCAAATAAAGTGAATGAATAAGTTGGTAAGTACACTGATGGGTATATGAATTTTGTTATACATGGTGGTTTTATTAAAATAATTTACTAAAGTCTTAGGTGTGATTGTGTAACAGATTAACAAATTTGGTAAATTAGTGATTCTACTCTAAATGTATGACTAAGAGTTTTTTTCTTGTTTTTGCAAGCTGTAAAGGGTTGAGTTTGCACCATAAAACAATTTAGAAAGTGGATGAGTTTGAGCTTTGAAAATCTCAAAGAAATTTAGTTTATGAGATTTAAATGAAACTCATGATGGCAAGAGTTTCACCCTCGGAAAAACTTAGAGAAGACATTGTTTCTTATGCTTTATAGACTGGAGCACGCTCTTATGATTTCTACACAAGAATTGGCAGAGGAATGAAAGGAAATAATTGGAAAAAATTCAAATAGATTAAAAGTTGATGAAGGCTCATTGGCTCATAAACAAACCACCAAATAATTTTTAAGTACTATTTATTTTGTGAATTTTTTTTGGTTATCTCCTATCATTGCAATTTGGGCAAATATTTGTTGTTACTATTTAAAACATGTTTGTTTTTTATGTTCTAATTTTGAAAGGTTTCATAAACAAAATTCACCATCTTCTTGTGTCCTTCAATGTCAAACATGTGGTACTAGAACAAGGATTCGAATGGCCTGGCATCCAAGAGGGATTCCAAATGAACAAACTTTTCTACTCCTTACATTTATTGTTTAACTTCAACCCACCATAGAATAATAACTAAAAAATGAAATACGATTTTCTTTCTATGAAATGACAATAGTCCACTTTTAAAATCGATCAATCACTGGATTTCAAATTTAATTTCAAATGGTGATGTTTGACCAATTGAAATAGTATATGATAATCATTTATAAAATCCATTTCATAAATTGATTCAATTATTGATTTTTTTAGTAGAATTAAAATCATTTTATATCTGATAATTGTAGCTTAATACTTATTGATTATCTTAAGATACACATTAAAAATACAATTAAAGAGATATAGGATAAATTGATTACTACATCAAATCAAAACAATAAAATTTGTGCTTGCCACATAGATGTTGTTACCCAAAACTATGAGTTGTCTCCTTATTTTAAAAATAATTACTTTTTTTTGATAATAATGTCATAGATGATGTGGATTCTTGGCTACAATTGTGAGAGTGAACAATGATCTTCTAAAAACCATGACGCAACAACAATTATACAATAAGAACTTTAGCTCAATAATTTTACATACATTTGGAGACTACTTCTAGTAAAAAATGTAATAATCTTCAAAATTCTTCACATGAATTGCAAGCCATGAAAAAAAACATTGAAGACCCCACAAGTCTAATTACTTGACTTCCATTAAAAGAAACCTAATGTAGTTTAGTCCCATATGTAAGATAAAGGTTTCATGCAGAGGTGTGCTAGTGTTATTCAGACTTGTAGCCAAGCCAAATTTGATACATCTATTTCCAATTAGTCTCCTATAACTTTATCATTGTAGGACTCAATTACACTTGGCACTTAGTAGGAGCCAATTCTAAGGAGTATCCTTATGAAATTACATGCATGTGGTAGTAGATCATCTAAAATGATAAAAGAATTAGGCATCAATGTCTATGACTTGGATTTACCCAAAGATTTTGAAGGAAGCATTACCTTTAATATTTGTAATCTTTTTTCTATATAGATAACCACACTCATTACCTAGTGAGTCTTTTGAATCTTCACCAATATTATTGAATGAAATGGCCCAATTATTATAATTAGCCCTACGTATTTTTTTAAGAGATCAGGTAGGGCAAATCTTAAGTGATCAAAATAGTTTTCAGATAAGATTAAGTATAACAAAGACTTTTCATATGTTGATGAGTCCATCTCACCTAAAATAAAGATTTGATTATCATGGAGGAGATTCTTAACCGAAACTCTAGATGTTAGAAGAATATTAGAGAAGTTGCCCTGGCTTTGAGAAATTGATCTCTTTCCCATCTGAGATGGATGATGTAATAGCATCACATAAAATACACAAAGGTTCCATTTGGAGTCATAATAATCATGTTCAGGCATGGAGTCATGCCAAGATTAACTCTACTTCATATTAATCTTTACTATAATTACATTTATTGGGTTAATTATAATAGATCCTTATTAAGTTTATATTTTAGATTTGTTTTTTGTTAGTTATTTATATCTATACCATAGTTTAAGTAATTCAGAGATCAATTGGTAGCTTTTATGTTTTTTAGCTATAAATTTACTAGAGGATTTCCTTTTAGTTTCCCAATATAGAATTTGGGTGAAAATGGCTACATTATGTCTTAAAATTGAGTTTCCGATTGTTTCTACTACCCTTCACTGACATTATCAGTACCATCAGTGGTCAATGACATGACCTATGCCAACTCACACAAACTTTATTGGCCCTTTGAACTTGTTGATCCACTCAACCCATCTTAGGCTATCAACATACATAGGCCTAATTTATAAGCATGCTTGACTAGGCAACTAACTCTCCACTTTAAACCACATCGACAAGAAAACTAGACCCAATGTGCCACGTGCCTCTCCTCCTACACCGACTAATCACATGGATCACCACCTCTTTACATGTTAGATTATTAATCAAAATGTATAGCATAATTAATGAACTATTATAATAATTAAATGTTTTATATTTTTAAGGAATTGTTTTTCTAGAAATTAATGCTTTTCTTTATAATTAGAGGTGATTTTTGGATTTTTCAAATTTCCTTTACAATTTTAAAATGTGTCAACCCCAAAATGTCCTTTTATATTTTTATGTTACTAAATTATCATTGTAACCTTGAGGCCTCTATAAATAGGAATGCTTGCAATGTTATAAAATTTTAGTTATCAATGAAGTAACGATGTGCTACTATAAAATTTGTTCGATATGAGAATATCATGAACAATCAATCCGTGTTGTGATTTAAGAGTTTTCTTAGGAAGGAAAGAGGGAGGCACAACCCATTTATCCAATATCCACAAAGAGCATTAAGTCACCACAGAAGTTCTTGACAACTTTTTTTAACTTTCAAAAAAATTAAATGTCATGCCCAACTTTCTCATTCATGCATGTGATCATTTGATTTTTTTTATTTGGCCTTCTAAAAACTTTGCTTATGGGTGTAGGTAACTATTTCACAATTTTCATCACTACTTCGGATGTCGATTATTGGAATTATTTGTTCTTTAAGTTGAGAGCCCGTATGTTAAGAACAATTCTTTGGTTTCCAAAAAAGCTTTTACTTACCCAATGATCTTAAGATTTTCAATTATAAATTAAAAATAGTATAGGTATGCTCTTATATAGTTATATTATTTGAACCTAAGCACTTATTAATTTTCTTTGCACTAAAATAAGTTTTAGCAAATCATCCTACATCAAAACTGCACAACTTATTTACTTTAAAACATGGTGGACCTAATAAGAGACATTATAGAGCTCTTCTTTGAAGAACTAATATATGATATTTCTTTCATTTTCCTAGTTAATTGCTTTTACCATTTCAAACAACTATTTTAGGCTATTACTTGTTGTGCCTTTTGATGAGAATCATATGGTATGATAAGGAAGAATGTTGAAAAGAACTTGGTTGTTATATTTTACCATGAAATATTTGTTAGTTGTATGATATGATTTGTTAACAAAAGTAATAAGCATGCAAAAGAAAGTAGATTTAGTTTGTGTTAGTGTGACATCACTAACATCAGAAGAATTTCATGCAACCAAGGTAAATAATTACTATTGCTTAATAGAACAACAACACATCATTAAATAAGAGGTACTATGAGATAATGGAAATTGTGAATGGGTATAAGGTAACCTAATTATTTTATTGTGCGAGTCACACCAAAATATGAGGGCATTAATATGGAATTCAGCTGTCAATTTAAGTTAATCCTATGATCATATAGGAATAAAGTTTTGGATTGTAAATGCATGATATTAAGGGAAGGAAAATGGTTTATGTTTGATGACTTGGGTGCATGGTGCACAATGGTTGCATAGTACAATTATAAATATCGTATAAATAAAAATAGCTCAGAATTCTATCACAACAAAGGATCTTCTCAATATGAGATGTGAAATGTGTAATTATTGTATCATACATGTAAACATAGTTGATCATACTTTTTTTTCAAAAAAGTTTTAGGTAGTCAAAGACCATTTGGATCATCGTATATTGTGATACAGGTATGGTATTGGCGTACTATAAAGAAGCTGAATAAAGTGAGTCTTATGATTAGTTACTTTTGATCACAATCTTTAATGACGAGGTGTGTAATTTCATATTGTTGGAAACAACTTTGATAGTGGTCATTAAATTTTTATTTTGAACAATCTAATTAGTACAATCTAATCAAAACTTTGGATCTTATTGAGATAAATTATGAGCTTGTTGATATTTATATGACAACTAGCCTAGAAGACCTTAACCAATTTATTTAGTAAATCCATAGATTTAATTATTTTTATTTAAGACTATTGAAGTGCTATGGTGTTTCTTTGTTAGGGTCATATAAGGAAGCAGAGAGGTCAATCAAGAGAAGCTAAGACAAACAAGGTCTATCCATGACCATGAAGGTGAAGAATGATCCCCAAGACTTCAAAGAGAAAAGGTTTACCCTAAAAGAAGTCCTTTACTTAGATAACAAGGTTGGTTTTGAACCTCAAGATTATAGATGAAAATGTAGATAATTTCTAATTGAAACGAATTACTTGTTTGATAAAGTTGTATGTGAATAATTGTGATCAATAATGTATTAACATTTGTTAGAAACTTCCTCATTTTTTTGATTCAAGAATGCAAAAAATATTTAATTAAGCTGTGTTTAGTTATATATTTTTATTAGATGTTGTCCTTAATTGATAAATTCAAATCTTTAAATTTGAAGTTTTACTAGAATATTGGATTATCCATCATGTCCATTAAGTTCCTCTAACTGAAAAAGGTAGGATATGACTTTTCAATATATGCCTACGAAGTAAAGCTCTCTTTGTGACCTATGACATGGAGGATTTTACATGAGCATGTATTCGACTCCTCATTATTATTCTCGTTGCAAACTATTAATAAACCAAGCATATTCTCTGATATATTCTTACTTAGGCATGTTGGATAGGATAAAATTATTATATGCATGCTAAAGTAAACATTCATTATTAGTGTACATGTAAATTGAAAAGTTAAATTCAGAATCTCATTTGTTATTAACATTTCTTACTCAATTGAAACAAGAGTATGCATAATTATATTTAAGAGCATATTCATTAGGAATTAGTTATTGACATTAGGAATATGCAAGCAAAGAGAGTTTTTTTAACATTGAAGCATTGATTCAAGTTTTTGAAAATTCCTTACCTGAGGCATCATAGTATGGGCTTATAATTAAAAGTATGATAAAATTAAGGTCAATAACGAATTTATGTCTTTTTAGGAAATGTGAGAATTCAAGCATGATTTATTAACATGGTTCATTACTTATGAATGGTAGAGATTTTGTTTAAATTTCAAACTTGTAAGCTTGTTGATTTTGCTAAAGTGAATCCTTTGTAGCCTTAGTCCAAACCATGTACATGTTAATTCCTTGTTTATTTTGAAATTATATTGTGAAAATTCTTAAAAATAAAAACTTTATGAATGTAGATAATTCAAATTATTATGAAGACTTTGTACTTTTTGAAAATTCATTTACAAGCTCATAACTTAATTTGATAAGTTGCTAGAATTAATACATCATGTTATGTGAAAATTTAATTCATTGCTCACATGAAAATTTTGTTATGTTGTAATCTATGAGTCATGTGATATCTCAGTTTAAGCATGACAAATTTATGTTTCCAACTAGACTACCATAACATATTTATGACACACTTATAATTCTCAATTCGTTCTAAGATATAGGCAAAGTTCTTTTTTTCAAATTGAGACTTAGCTTAGAAAATGGACTTTAGGATGACACTTCTAAAGTTTAGGAAACCTATAAAATTCCATTGTCCATGTACCTTCTTACCTAGGATATGTTTGGGAGCTTGATGTGTGATTTGGTTACATCATTTAAGGCATTAGCTCAAGTTCTTAAGTGAACATATACGACTTCTAAGGTTAATATGGCCCTCAATTTCAAGTCAATAAGAATGGAATGGCTTTATTTTTTGCTTCAAAAGAAGTTTAGGATTGTCTCAAAGAGTTAGGGCTATGATAAACTTTGAATATATGTTATTAAGATCTTATTACTGAATCCTTCTTCAATTTCATCTTTTTAAGGCTTGGTTAGCATTAGAATGCAAAAATGCTATTTAAGAATTTACATAAACAAATGTAAGGTATGCTTAGCTTTAGGTTAAGTTTAAGATGTTGTTTATGGTGAAGAAATTGCTAATTGAAGGTATTTCATATTGATTAAGTTAAGATCAATTGGTGAGCCATTATGCATGTTATGGATAATACCTTATGATAGCAATGCTCTTGGTAAAAAAACTTGGAAAAGTTAAGTGAGCTCAGGTTAATCATTAGAGATATACATTTCTTTGACAAGGAGTTCGTTATTTTTTTTAATGTTGGATAAACTTTATGCTTCAAAAGGTTTATTAGGTAAGAACATAAGTTACATTTATTAGTCTGTTAGACCACATGATGAAACCCTAAATGGTGATCTAGGTGATGTGTGTGTCTTAAGGAAGGCCTTTACAAAGGCTACCTTCATTATGGTTTGGTTGTCAGACATAAGGCAATGATTAATGTTATGTTCTTCAAGACCTTGTTATTTTCTTCTCTTAGTAAGAACACTAGATTAAAATTTCATTAGTTATATCTCTATCTAGTTAATTAAGTTGATGCTTGATGTTTTGATGCTAAAAAATAGATGCAAGGTGTTCCACGAACAATGCACTACCCTTTCCATATTCAATAAACACATAACAAGACCTTGCACTCTCGTTTCATCACATAAGCTAGCACTCCATAATTTGTAATGTCAATCTCATGGGCTAACCCTATAGGGATGTAAGAGTCCTCAATAACTACATGCCCTACTTGACATATATCCTATAACATCATTTAATCCATAAGAGACTAAATGTGCAACTTTTGCTTATATGATTGAATGCATAAATGGCACTCAAGAAAACTTAAATCCTCTTATGATTGACTTAACTCTCCTTCTTAATGTTCAACAAATCATGCAAAGTGGTCACCTCCTTATGAATGGAGAAGCAATATCTAAGTTGCATGTCTTTTATTTAAGTTCATAATCAATGACCATTTTAAGCACATTTTCATTAAGGAAAAATTGCATGGCCAATTACCATCATTCAACCCTTTATTTATTAATATTTTGGAACTATTACTTTTTCCAAAAATAAATGAAGTACTTATGGCCTCATACCCTAATTAGTTATATATAGTACAATGAATTACCTTGATATCATAATATTTTCTTTAAAACCTAAATCAGCCATATGGGGTAGAATAAATTACTTTGGTAGCATATGGTTTTCTTTAAACGATAAATAAAATCTATTGATTAGTTAGTGTTCTTCAAACCTAAAGTCAACTATCTAGGATACAATCAAGTACATGGCTACATTAATGTTCCATCTAAACTCCATACCATAATCAAATTAAACATCAATCCTATAGTTAGTGCATCATATAATGTTATTTAATATGCCCTTTATTATTCCATTGCCTTTCTAGGTTATTCATTAAATTTTTATTTAGGTCCACATCTTTGGACTTTAAATTTAGGCATAATATCAAAGTTTTTATTGCTCCAACCAAATATGGCTTCACATAATTTCATAGTAACTCTCAAAGCCCATAGGCAAACATAATCAATTGCAACTTTCTTAAAGGTCTCCCTTAGCCCACATATGTCTAAAAAACTAATCTTTTCTACTTATGATCTCAACAAAAAAAAATGAAATAAACCAAAGGGTTTGACCAACATTACAAACATAATAAAGTCCTTTGCGAACCCTTGCGTATTTCTAAGGCTTAGCTTGAGCCCTTCAACATTAATCAAAGGGATTTAGAATGCCTTCAATATTTAATAGCTTTATCATTCACAACCATAAAAGCCTCACCTAGCATTATTTATATGCCTATCAATAGGACCTTGACATAGTAATAACCTTAATATAAACCAATTTATTAATCGACCCCAAACAATGACTTATTTTCCATAGGACTATGAAAAAACCTAGCTAGTAATATACCAACTTTCTTATAGTAACTAAGCCTTTCATATGTAGGTTATCATCTTTCAAGATCACTAAATAACCTCAAGTATTTTTAAACTTGAACTAAGAATTAGTAATATGATAATAACAATATATAATAATCTAATTTTATCCATATCCCTAAGTGATTCTAGTAAAATCAAAATCCTTTTTGCCAACACATAATGAACCTAACAAAAATAGTCACCTTTCATGGATTAAAACTAAAATGTTCCAAGCATTGCATAAAAGACTAAGAGCTGTGTTCATCTTAGGAGCCATTTAGATTTAAAAAGGGGCATAAATGTGTTTCTCATATCACTTAATAGTGACATGTGAAAAGTTTCCCATGAATACCTTAGTAAAGAAAAAATTTTGCTGCAAGAATACATATGGTTCTACTATTATTTTCAAGTGTTAATGTAATGTTTATAGCCTTGTTTATGTTAATTGAAAACAAAAAATCTTCTAGTAATGTTTAATCAAGAAATCATGGTTATGAATAAATGTCCATGTCATACAATAGTTCTTTATGTTTCAAATTTAAAGCACATCATTCTTAATAATGACATCATTTAGTATTTATGGAGGAATACTATGCCAAAGCAACTTGTAAGAATGAAAACCATATAACGTAAGTCTTAACAAATAACATAAAGAACTCATATTCTTTTTTAAATATTTCCATAACATAATTTACATAAGAACCTTCTACATGGATTGTTCTTTTGGCATCTTCATTTCAAAATATCCTAATCAGCAAGCTTGCAAGCTTAAACTTTTGGCTAAATTTTTATTATTTGTGGTCAATGGACCATGAAAGAAAAATTAGACAACAATTCTTAAATTACTTGTGAAATAATGAGATCATTAATGATCTCAATTTTAGCATGCCTTTAATCACAAAGCCATACTTTTATGTCTTAGGTATAGATTAAAATTAAAAATTGAATTTTTTGAATTCAATTCATGAGACACTAATAGCTCTTGGCTTAGAAAGCATATGTTTAAAAATAATAACATCTCTATTAAGTGTACTAAGTAACCATTGTGTTGGATTTGTTAAGCCATAATTGTTTAGCATTTTGTTCAAATTGGTTTGTTTAAGGTGAATCAAGTTTAGTTTTGAAGAATGCAACATGCAATATTGAAAATGGAAAATTAATGGCCTTGAAAGAAACTTGGAGAATTTAGTAAGCTTCAAAGATTGGAGAAATACACATCAAATTTTAAAATGTTTTATTTTTTTATTAAAAATAGGATATTAGTTTATTGATATTAATCACAGGACACATCCTTGTACTTCTACAAACCTCAAATGAAACTTAAGAATCATAATTATTGCATCATTTCCTTAGTTATGAAGCATTTAAGATTCAGTTTTTCATTCACTTAATCATTCCAATATTAAATCTCACTTATAAATTTCTTTAAAAAAATTTTAGTGAAATTTGAAGAACGAAATTAAGTAAAAATAATTCTATGCTTATATATATATATATATATATATATATATATATGTATGTATGTTAAGCTAACACCAATGTGTGGCCCAAGTGCATCGTACTCAAGTTTATCAAGTTCAAGTTGGCTTGGGAAGCTTCAAGTCAAGAGACAATAGGAACTATGTAGGTTCAAGCCCCATCATGGTCAAGGTGTAGTCATGCACCCATATGACATAAGGAAAGGGAGGGATTGAGCTAGGAAAAACTTGAAAAAAAGTGCAAGGCGAACATATGTTAAACATGTTTGAATCAAGTGGCTAAGAAGATAAAATCCCAAGCCCAAATGATGGACTAAACCCCCATTTCAGCTTACATTGTACATGTGAATATGTAAAAATAGTTTTAATATCTTGTCATGCAGGAATAAAATGTTTTCCAAGTCAAATGGCTCAATGCTCAAGCATGCATGAAGTCTTGGAAACCAATCATTTATTGGATGACCAAGTGTTC
The DNA here is from genome assembly GCA_023846275.1 of Vanilla planifolia. NCBI lineage: Eukaryota > Viridiplantae > Streptophyta > Magnoliopsida > Asparagales > Orchidaceae > Vanilla > Vanilla planifolia. The sequence continues at coordinate 625,345 of JAIUJO010000215.1, read as the reverse complement.
ACATTTTTGTAAGTTATGTTTCTATGTACTCATTGGATGGCGAAAACCTCATCCAATTTTATGGGCAACTAGCTTTCTTTCTACCGTATCAATTAATGTTTCCTTGGATTAAGTAGCTCATAGCTTTTCAATTTGAATTCTATGGTTGAGATGATTACCTCCTTTACAATTAATAAATCATATGAGGAAGATCTAAAAGGACATGATCAGATAGCCCAAATCTAATCTTCCAGGATCCAACCATACATAATTCCTTCATTTTTACAACTGTTGATCTAACGAATGAGATCATCTTCAATTGGATCCAATAGCTCTAGTTGATCCAATCTAGTTGCTAATTCACTTGTTTTTAATTGTGTTAATGCAAAAACCATTAAAAATAATTTTGCAAGCTATTTGGATCAAGCTTATAAATCACTTTTTCTTGACTTTTTAACAACTATGATCAATGTTTTCTTGAAGATTCTTGTTTTTATGAATAAAATGACTAATAAATGTAAATAAGCTAAAATGATCGATGACATGCATATCAAATTTAAAATACTTTTTTTATGAAATAAAGTGTTTGTTTTCTTTCCTATAAGCATAAGGAACTTCACTTCACTCATATTAATTTCAAGTCTTACCCAAACATTTGAATTATGCAATACTTTTTTGGATTTATAGAACATCTTGGATTGCATTTTTTGATCGCTTAATACTTCCTTTTTTTAAATCCTACCTTTGCATTTTTTCAAAATTTTATCTTTTATAAATTAAAAAAATTACAAAAATTATTTCACATTCATAATCAATATATAAAATATATAAATAATTTAATTCTTAATTAAAGTGAGATGCACTCGTGTTGACCATGCTCGAGTGTGCTAGAAAAGCCTTGGTTTAGGAGACCATTAGAAGAAAGTAGGTTTGAGCCTATTATCGTTAGGGTGCTGTCATGAACCTTAATGTAAGATAAAGGAAGGACTGGGTCGAGAAAACGTGAACAAGAGTAAATGGGATGAGTTAAACCTACATATGTTAAACTCAAAAGATATAAGTGCCCTGGGTGTCAAAATCCTAAGCAAACTAGCAAGAGCTAACAACCTTTTAGCTAACATCACACATGTGTGTAACATTTTATGAAATGAAACAAATTTCATATCCTACCTTATATGACTAATGTGTTTTTACATGTATAGCACCTCAATGCCTAAGAATGCATTAATTCCCATCATCTTATCATTGATTGGATGGATTAAAGTTCATTAGATAGTAAGCAATGTTTGATGACTCAGATCAGATGACAAAATCAACATCTAATTTTAATAGACAATCAGCATTCTCTTCTCTATATCAGTTAACCTATCCTTGAATCCAATAATTCAAATCTCTCCATTTTTAATCTTATGACTATGATCATTCTAGCATTTATTACTAATGAAGTTATTGGTGTATGTCTCGTACGATGTGATTGAATGGCCCAAATATAACCCTACCTTATTCAACCATCCGTAATTCGTTCATTATTTCAATCATTGATATAATAGTCTAGTTTATTTCAAATAAATACATGGGCTCCAATCAATCCCACCTAATGACTAATTCCAGCACTATTATTTGTGTCAATGTAGAATCTATTTAGAAGAAGATTTTAAGTTTTTTGATAGCATCTTGTAAAATTGCCTTTCAATGGCTTTCTAGTAGCTGTTATGAAACTTTTTCCATAAAAATCCAACCTATTATGAATGAAGTTTCTAATGAACATTAGGAAAATTTGAGATCTAGAAAACTTATTGCATAATAATCAATTGGTGTAAAAACTTTGAATAACACACCAAAATTAAGTTACTAAAATTTTAAAGCTCATTTAGCTATGCTAATGCTTCATGGCTTTTATTTTCTCAAATCTCCACATAATTCTAAGTTTTTTGTGATGTACTCTATTCATTAATAAGCATCAGTAGTTGCATATTTTAATAGAGTTTGTTTAATGCTGTATTTTCCTTTTTTTTGGGTTTTGTGGTTCAATATTTATGAAAGTTAAAGTAATGTTTCATATAATTAGAAACTTTTGTTTGGTTTGAGCTCACAAAAGGCTAGGTTTATTGAATTGATGAAAGATAACACGTTTGTGGCGAAATGTAAGTAAAAACAATAAGTTATAATTTTTTGTGATAGTAGTATTTTTCTTAACCATGGTTAGGGTCAACAAAGGTTCTAATTTGAATTGAATCATCAAAACATTTTTTTTTTACTTTTTTAATTTTTACTTTATTTTCTTAATCACAAAAATTAAAAGTTTTTTATGTAAATTTTAATTTCAAATTTTTTTTGAAATTTTAAAGTTCTTAATTTTTCCCAAAGTACAAATTTTGAATGTATAAAAATATTTTTAAAACACCATGTAAAAGCCAACCTTTTTATTATATTTTAAAGGATGAATCCATAAATAAGAAAATTTTGCCACATTGAAGATAAGTTTTGTAAAAGTGTTAGTTCTTACAAGTGTAGGTAAGAAAGCTTGGATCGTACAAGTATGATAATAAGAAAAAATATTCTAAGTTTAAAAACTAACATGAAATGAGTTCAAGGTTGTATACAATGATTGGCACAATCATATTTCCAGAATAAAGCTATGAGATGCAAAAAGGAGTCTTAGAGTTTCGGCATGAGAATTAGTATGCCATTTCATTTTGCTAGAACAAATTTCAAGGTCTTACAGTTATGAAAAATGTGATTAGCAATTTGCAAAAAAAATATTTAGTGCATTATATAATACAAAAATAGCTTTAATAATAGTATAACATTTAAAATAGAATAATTGAATTTTTTTTATAAGAGTTGATCCTAGTGATTGGAATTGAAGTGTATAAGGTCTAAGAAATGGTGACAACATGGATAAAGATGTTAAAGGGAAAAAATTTAAGAGAAATAGAAACACTAGAATGCATGTTTCCTTAATGAAAAGAACAAGTGACATATTGTAACTATTCTAATAGCATATCCAATGATTTAAGAATTATTTTTTAGCTACATAAGGTTTGAAGAAGCAGTACCATAGGAAATGTTATCATTTTCTAGTATTAAGCTCCTTAATATCACATACTACAAAAAAAGCTAAAGAAAAGAAGTTAGCAACGAGAAAGGAAAATGTTATCATTTTCTAGTATTTTACATAGGCTTTTGCTTTGTTTCTAGGTCAGGAAACCGTTGCTTTAATATGAAAACCTAAAAGCATATTAGGATAATAACAACTAGGTAAATATCCACGAAGCATGTTAATAGAATTTGGACAGAGATCTATTGCTCTTTCACCATAAAGCTAAGCTTTTACATGTTGAACTTTGTCTATGATGATGGCAACTGTGTCATGATATTTCCATTTGATAGTTAAAATTAATGTTCATGTCTAATTAAAATTACCTTCTAGAATCAAGGATGAATTTTATAAATTTAGCTATTTAGAAATTATGTATCATGCTTGATTAAACTCTTTGATGCTATTGTGAAATTATTTTGCAATGTTGAATTTCGTCTCATAATATAAATAATGATACTATTTTCAATACATGCTTAAGTAATGACATTTAGTTGTTGCTATTATTTCATGTTGGAATGCTAAGAAACTTTGTTGTTAAAACTTGCTAGGTAAATATTTGTTATTTCATTGCATTACATGATTAAATCAAACTCTTAAACTTCTAAGTCATTCATGATGTAACTATTTTAGAGGTTAAATTAAGCTTTTTATCATGTGACTTTCCTAAAAGAATTGAATTTTTATGAACATGAAAGGAGACATTTATTACTCATGAAAGCCAAAAGTTTTTTGGGATGACAACTTCCATAATTAATTAGGTTTCCAATGAGGTGCTATAATGTTATTCATATTTAATTTTTACAACTATGAGTACTTATGATAATTGAATAAAGTAAATTGATATTGTAATTTTGAATTACATATGAAATTTATGCTCGAAATATTTCTTTAATGTTGGTGCTAAAATTTTGCGAATAAGCTCTACTATAAGCAAATCCTAAATACCTACATGTGTTCTCATGTTCAAAATTTTAAATTTATGTTGATTGTTTCAATTTGAAATATTGAAAAACCCTATAATATAATGAAAAATTTGTGTTTTATGTTACATTATTATTAACCATCGACATGAACATATGATTTGAGTTTTTGTTTTGAATGTTGCTGTTGTAAGCCTTGTGATTATGTTATTATGTCAAAAATTGGGGATTACCATGAAAAGGTCTTAACTAAAAAGTTGAAGGGACTTTGGTTGACCATAAAAGAAGTCTAAATTTTGACCTTTCTGGGTTCAATGAAGATAAGACTATCATTTAAAAAATTTAAATGTCTAATTGTACATTTCATCAACTCAAATTAAGTCTAAAGGCTTATTGTGATTACCCAAATGAACTAAGGGATTAGAGTTAAATTGTTGGAGATTTTAAATTTAATTGCATTAGGTTTGAAATCTCAATGTTTTTTTTACCAAAAACTTAACTATCTAGAATTTTGAATTTAAATTTCTATGGTTTGAAGATTGAATCTTTGCTAAGGTTATGCATTTAAGTATTGTTAGTAAGGCATTAAAGTAAGTTTTCACATGAAAATACCTCAAATGAGCTTAAGGATTGTGTAATAAGTAGGCATAAATTAAGATAAAATAACTCTTAATGACTACAACATTTGCATGATGAAACATAAAAGTAAGAAATTAGGATAAGACTTTCGATATCAAGTTGTTGGTGACACAATGAGACCACCTAGTTTAAGCTTCTAAGTGATGAAGCTCTTCATTTGGTAACAAATCAGGCTAGTAGAATTAGAAAGCTTAGGGTTTGCCTTACAAGTGGTGTTAAGAAAGCCCAAAAAGGTTGATGGTTTTCTTTAATTTTGGTGAAACCTTAATGTAGTTTGGATTGTTTGGTAAGATCTTGAGTAGCACTAAATTAGGCCCTTAAACCATTGATTAATGCCCTAGAGGGTAATTTGGATGGCATATGGCTCACGAAAGGCTTTTTTGGTAGGTGTGGTAACTATATTTTTCTTATCATGCATGAGGGTTACTAGTGCAATTCATATTAAACAAGGATTACAAGTAAAGCATTTAAGTAATTCAACAAAAAACTATTTGATTGAGTGATTGCTCAATTTATTTTCTATATAGTTTAGAAAATTTGTTGGAAGCTCTAAGTTAGGCTAGGCTGGTATTAGGGTTTTACAAAAACGTGAGAAGTTCTTGATTGATGATTATGGCCTTTAAGAAAGCTATATCGATTTCTTAAATCATAGATTAGAGTTATAAAAGATATGGCGTGAACCTTCTAATAATAAATGATGAAAAAATATGGAATTCTATTATTTGATAAGAAATTGTACATTTTATATGGCATAGGTTATCATGAAATAAAACCTAGATGATAGCTTACCAATAAAAGTTAAGCTAGTTAGATATAATAGATCGCAAGATTCCAACTAATTTACAAACTTGGGTGTCATATAATAGGAAGTGCATCGCAATTTTTGTGATTCCTAAAGTCATACACAACTAGTCACATGAATTGTGGAGCCGCAAAGATGGGCTTGTATATGATTTTCTTAGGAACCTACGGTGGCCGAGTCCCAGTAAACTATATGACATCACAGGAGATAATGGAGCAAGTCAACAAGTAATGTTCTATGTGGTTATTGAGGACACCTAAAGAGCCTTGGAGTAACCAAATTTATTGGACTTTCTATAATGAAGGGGGGAAATTTGTGATGAGATTGGAGCCTAGAACATCTACTAAGGATATCATGGTTATGGAGGGAATGCCAAATAATTGGTAGATTGCTAAGCATCTATTATGCTTTTAATCAGCATGATCAATTAAGATATCTTTTATAATATCATTATCTATAATAATAACTTTCTTTTTTATTAGATAAGTTATTAAATTATCACATTAATGTTTTATAATAAAAATTAAGTATTCCTTATTAAGAATGGCTCACTCTTTTCCCTTATATCATTTGTAAGTGTAAACAAAAAGAAGTTAACATGTGAGTCAAAAAGGGGGCATTTGGGTCAATTACTTAAAAGATTATTAATTAGCTGGTATTTTATTGTATTATAATTTTTTATTCTAACATAGCATTATCGTTTATATTTGTTGGACCTTATAATGCATGGGACTATTACAACGGACTCTAAAGTCCTTATTTTAAATCTAATGTGTTAAACTTACAATTTTAGATAGCTTATGGATCATGTAATGATTTATTTGATAACATGGATTTGTATAGATATGATTTATCATAGGTTACAATGTTTTTATCACTCCATAAACAATCTAGTACATATTAGCAAGTTACTTAAGATGGAGTGAACTAGTGCTTGAGTTAACTTTGCATGACTAGTTGGTCTAGCAATAAGGTAAAACATGGGTGACAAATACAAGAATAATGATTAGATTAGGAGATTCTGACTCTATACTTTTATGTCATGGCCAAGGAGTGTAAGGTTGCTAGCAAAATATATTGATTGCTACATTATTCTGGTTATTAACAATGATGAAGAAAAAAATGTTGTTACAAAGATTATGCCTCAAGTTCTTTATATCAACAAAAATTTCATAATTTTTCATCATCAATTAACATCCTTAATTTTTTAAAACATACCCATGATCACTTATTGCAAAATTGAATAGCTAAAATTATTTGTTTAAAAATGAGAATGATAATAACAATAACAATGATGATGATATTATAAATTAATAGCGAAGCTTTTTAGATTCTATATTATTTCCTTATGTATTTCTTCACAGTATCCTCAAACAAAACTAGCAAGCCTTAAAAATCTCATAATCAATACCACAGGATGTCTATTTGTCCACAAATAAAATTGATGCTCCCTGTTGGATAGTGAGATACTCGACACAAGTTTGCAATCTTATCTCATCACATGGTCCAATGGTTCATGAACTTATAGGGCTATAAGAATTATCATCAACCGCGTGTCATTGTAACAAGTACCTAGAAAATAAAAAAATCTCTTAACACATCCCTTTATGGCACAATACCAACAAGGATTCAAAAAACTTTTGTGGGAGTCCAACCATTTGGTATATATTTGACTTGTATCACTCTAGCTTAAGAGGACATCATTAGGAGTCTACAACATCGTAGTCTATGTCATCTTCAATAGACAATTATAATTGACATAAAGGTTATTTTCTTTCATTTAACTTAGGCAACGTGACCCTAATATATCATTTATGGTTTCTTCAAATCCTTAATCATTTGATAATTATCCATGCCTCTTATAAATCTTCTCTACCAATTAATTAACTTAGGGTTTCTATTAAGGACTAATATACCTCATTGGGTATCTTCCCCATACAAATTTAATGTATTTATGTTAAAATCTCACCCATAGTTTATAAATCCATAGCTAGAACCATTTAAATCATAATTCTTCCCCTTTAACCAATATTTACATTAATTTTTCTACTAACCAACTCTTTCCTCACAAAACAACTAGAGTTACCCAACTTCCTCAATGGCATATCTCGAGTTCCCTACAACTCAAAAAGCATTATTTGGGGTGTTAATTGATGGCTTAGCACCCTAATTAATGACTATTGATCACCTAAATATCCAAAAAGCTTGATAAATTTTCAACAAAAATCTAAGTCATCATAGGTCTATTGACCTAGGTTAATAGAACCCCAAATGCTAAAATAGTCATCTTAACTACTGTTATTTAGGCCTAACTGATAGGATCATCAATTGATGGCCTCATTTAATGTGTGGTAAAGTCTAAGCAAAAAGTTTTGTTCAAACAAAACCTTAATCCTTAGTATTTAACCTACCAAACCTTTATGTTATTTTAGACATTATCTAATGTTCCTTTTAGTCTAAATTTAATTTCATCCATACCATGAATTTTTTTATTCTCAAACTTAAATTAAGTTTTAGTTTTATACATCTAAGAAATTTAAACTTTAATTCCTAGATATTAAAATTTCAAATCTAGGACATACAAATTTCTAATTTAAAACCTTCGAATTTTAAATGTAAAATGTCATAACTTTTGATTTCTATGTTCTCCTTCAATCCTACAATTTCACAAGTGTAATATAGGCCTACTAAGAATTTTTGTGATGTTAAGTTCCCTTCTCATTTCCTATTATTCCTCAAAAAAACCAAAAGTTTTTTTTCTCAAAATCAAGACCTAATGTTTGCATAGCCTTCTTTTATGGTCAACTAAAGAACTAAAAATCCTCCCACAAGAAAACTTGTGAGCTTACCTACCTTGGAAGCCATCTATGATGATATTTTAGGCATTTGCTTACATTCCATGTCCATGGTGATCCTTATAATCAACTCCAGTGAAAAAGCTGATTCGTTCGTTCCCATATTTTATGTTAAATTCATTTCGTGGTTTTGTTTTGTTTGGAGAAAATCTTGCTCAAGTAATAATGATAACTTTTACGTGAGGAGAAGATTATCTAGGTCTTCGTATAGGAGCTTTTAAGATTTCTTACTTGGTTTTCTTATCTAATTAAAATTATTTATAGCTAAATTCTTCACCATAATATGTAATAAATCAGAATACTTCTAATATATATTAGTTACATATTCATAGTAATAGTTATAGCAAAATATATGTTAACAAAAAATTTTGTATTAAATAAGGAGATCTCCACAAAATTGTAAAATAGCATGATGGCTATCTTTTTTTCCTATATCATACATGCGTTGAACAATATACCAATTAGCTTAAAATCAACCAAAACATGACTACAAACCTTATCATTATAATAAACATTCCATTTGGCATTGCAAGAAATAAAATTTTTTATAAGAGATGTTCACGATGGCATATAACTTAATTCTTTCAACTAAAACAAGTGATTACTGTGCAATTTCAGAAAATATAAACGGAGCAATACATAATATTCCATAAACCTGAGAACCATTAACCTAAAAGGCATTATGTAATCTTAATATTCTTACTAAACCAAAGACTAAACATTCAATGCTTTTTGATGGATATAAAATAAATGTCGTTGGACTCTTCTCGATGAACTTTATCAATTTAAATATTCATTTTTATAATTTTAAATCTTTTTTCCTTGATTTTGGCACAACTTATGAGATATCTTGACTCATTCTTAAGTTGATGTTTCATGATCATAAATGCAATCTCTTTAGTATCTTAGATTATAACTTTTAGATTAAATTAATCACATTTTTTCAAATTTTTTCTTTAATTATTTTATTTTTCATAGTTTTTACATGTTGCACAAGACATTGGTTTGTACTTAATTTTATGTTTAGGAATTTTACACTTCATCAAGTTGAAACAAAAATCATTAGATTAGTTTAAACAACCTTTATCAAAATAAATATTTATTTTTATATTATAAAATATTTTACTTTCAAGGGTTTTGAAATTTTTAATCAGAAATTTTTATTTTGTTATTATTTTAAAAATTAAGGATCTCATAATCAAACTCATTAATATCTTGAAAACAAACATTCCCACACAATTTATATAATTATTTTCTAATTTTTAGCAATGATTGTGATATACTGCTATGAAATTCTAATTCTATGCTTGTGTGTCCTTTAAGTCATTTTGATTTGGTTATATTACTTTACATCACTTTATCCCTTTTCAACTTTCATATTTGTTTACTTAATATCAAAATAATGATTTATTATTATTTATGCTTTTTATTTTTGTAATTCATAGTATTTCCAAATGTAGTTTGTTTGAAATGAAACAAATGTCGTTGGGCTCTTTTTGAAGACCTCCATCTAATTAATTATTCTTCAATATTTTTAAACATTTATTTTTTTTGGCACATGTGATGATACATTTATATTTATAAATTATTTAATAATAAAGGATATTATACTTGATCTCATTGCCATCTTTGAATATAACTTTCTTTTACAACAAAATTTATTTCAAGTTTTTTTATGCTATTATCACACTATATATCTCAAATTTTTGTTTCATGTACCATTTACATTTCTTTAATTTAATTATATTATATTTCTTTAATCTACCTTGCTTTAGCTTTTTGAGATAATATTTAATATTGAAATAATAATTTTCTATTATTTACACATGTTATTTGATAATTTAAATTAACATAAAGTCCACTAGTGACCAAACAAACTTCCTTGGAACTATTTCGATGAGATTCACCTAATTAAACAATTTCAACATTTTAAAATTCATTTTGTTATTTTGGTATATTTTATGACGTACATTAATTCATATCTAACTTAACGGTTGATGATGTTGTACTCGAAATCCTTAGCATCATGGAATGCAACTTTCCTAGGTAATTGTCATTGAAATTTTTTGCTTTCATTTGGTGCCATTCCCTTGAAAGTCCTATTCACTTATTATGTAATGTTTGCATCGCTTTAATTTGGTTAGATTACATGCCTTCAATTTCATATATATATTTGTATATAATTTCTTAGGGTTTTACTCCACTTTATTTCCGATTTTTATTTGTTCATAATTTAATGATAGAGCAAGGTACATTTCATTTCCATAGTTCCTTGGAATGCGTTTTCCAATAAAATTTATCACTTTTCCTCATATTTTTTTATTTCATTTTCTTCATATTATAATTAAATTCTATTTCTCCACTTTTATGTCCTTTGTTTTAAATTAGCCATGTTTCATTGCTTTAATTTGTCTTATTTCAACTTTAATATATATTTACTTAATTTAAAAATAATAATTTATTACTATTTAGACTTATTTTCTTTGGAAATTAATAATAATTTCAAATGAGGTCAAATAGATATAGTAAATGTTATTAGCTCATCTCGACAATCTTCATGCAAATAGATATTTAATTTAATATTTTTTAATATTTTATTTTCTATGGTTTGGAAATGTTTTTTGAGTTATTTTGATTCACACCTTATTTTACAATCAAGTAAACTACTCTTGATCTCCTTGTATCTTAAGATATAGCTTCAATTATAGTTAGCTTGTTTATTAAATTTTTTGCTTTCATTGGGCACATTACAATGAAACACTATTTATATTATATTTCATTAAATGTTGATGAGAATTATACTATTAAATATTGAATTTTATTTTTTAAATATTTGTTCTACTTTTTTTCTTGATTTGCACGACATTTTTATTCATATCTGATTTGATGATCAATAATGTCTTACTCATTCTCCTTAATATTATGGATTTTAGTTTTATAGTACCATGTATCTCATTTCTTCAAACTTTTTAACTTTGATTGGGTTTTATTTCTATAAAACTTTACTTCTCTAGTATGGCCTTTATATCGCTTTAATATTTTATATTATGTTGTCCTAAGTTTTCTTAATTTAGCTTTATAATATATTTAATTAATATAAAAAAATAATTGTTTGTTATTTATTCTTATTTAATTTTGTTATTCATACTAATTTAAAATGAGGTCTGATCGACACAAAATAGTTATTGTTGAAGTCATTAATGAGCTCTATATAGTTAAATATAAAATTTCTTGATTCTTAAATATTTTATTTTTCTAGCCAATAAGTATGTTTTACGAGACATTTCAATTTGTAAATAGCTTTATGATCGTAGACATTACATTTGAACTCCTCATCTTGTTGGAATGAAACCCTCTTATATAATTTATCTAATTTCTTTAAAATGTTCTCTAGGAACTCTAATTCTTCTCTCTTGTGACCTTTACGTCACTCTTATTAGGTTATATTATATTTTTTTTCCAGTTATCTCTTTATAGCATTAATATATAATTACTTTATTTTTAAATAATAATTTATTATTTATTTTACTTATTACTTTGATGGTTCATAGTAATTCCCAACTAGGTCCAATTATGACAAAACAATAGTTTTTATACTCATCTTAATGATGCAGCCAAATTAAACATGCATTTTCATACTTTTTAAATAATTTATTTTGTTGGATTTTTGCATATTTTGCAAGATATGTTAATTCATTAGTGTAATACAAATGAGGAAGTTACATGTAAACTCCTTAATACCAAGGAATATAACTTTGTTTGAAACTTTATTTAATTTCTTCAATAGATTTGCTTTCATTTCTTTATACTATTATGAAACTCTAATACTGCTCTTTCATCACATTTACATCTTTTTGATTTTTATGCATATCAATGCTCCAATATATCTCTTTTTTAATTTTTATATACATTTAATTAATTTTAAAATAATAATTTACTGTTTTTATTCTCATTTTCTTTGGTAATTCATTATTATTTAAAATGAGGTCTAATGGTCACAAATTAATATTTTTTGATTCTTCTTGATGAACTTTATCCAAAAAAAATTATCTTTACATTTTTTTAAATTTTTTATTATTTAGGCCCATTCAATGAGATATTTCCTTAGTATCTACTTTGATGACCAAGTTTGTTACACTCAATCTTTTTTTTTGTTAGCATAAAACTATCTTGTATAATTTATCTCATTTCATCAAATATTTCTACTCCTTTTTCTTGCAATACTTTGTAATTATATTTCTCTTTTAGTGTGACCTTCACATGACTTAGATTTGCATGAATTAGATTGCTTTAATTTATCTATAATAAACTTTAACTTATATTTATTTATCATTAAAATAATATTTTATAATTATTTATTTTAATTAAATTTCATAATTTGTTGTAGGTCTTAACAAGTTCCTCTTAATACAAGATTATTATTAATGGAGAAAACTTGATAAGCACTACTTAGTTAAATATACCATTTAATATTTTTATTTATTTTTTTATTTTTTTATGATTGATGTGAAATTTTCTTCTGAAACATTATTTAATGATAGATGATATCATATTTGATCTTCTTAGCAAGTTGTAATGCAACTTTCCTTTATGATTTATGTCATTTATTCAAGTATTTCTGTTTATTTAGTTATATTACTATGAGACGCTAATTCACTTATCATATGATATTTATAAATCTCTTATTTGGTTATTTTATATTACTTGAACTTTTCACTTTTTAAAATTATTATAAATTTACTTATTGTCAAAACAATATTTAACATTTTTATGCTTATTCAAATAAAAAATTCACAGTAATTTCAAACGATGTCCTAATGAGATAAAGCAAATATTATTGGACATATCTTGATGGGCTTAAACTATTCAGAATATATATTTTCCAATATTTTTAATTTAGTTTATTTTCTTTAGAATTTTTACGTATTTTATAACACAATTTATCTCATTTGGTTAAATGACATTCTTTAATTTTGTTATATTACTATTTATCTCCAAATCTTTATTCGTATCCTTTTGTGTGTGTATTTAATATTTTAAAAATAATTTATATCTATTTCCTTTTTTTACAACAATAATTCCTAATAATTTCAAATGAAGGCCGATTGAGGAGAAACGAAGCCTTTGCACACATCTCAAAGAGCATTATTTAATTAAGTACTATTTTTATATTTTTCATTATAATTTTCGAGTATTTTTGCATTTTTTGAGATATTTTTTATTTCAACCTGAATTGACTATTAAAAATTTTGCATGTAGTCTCGTCGTTATCTTGGAATGAAACATTTTTGTTTAATCAATCTCATTTCTCCAAATGTTCTTTATTGATTTGGTTATATTATTATATAACTCTAAATTTTCTTTGGTTAGATCTTTATGTTGCTTTGAGTTTTTTAATGTATTTCTAAAACTTATTTTATTTCTTCATTAATTTAAATTTACTAATGCTAATATAACAATTTATTATTACTTATGCTAATTTAACTTTATAATTTGAAATAATTAGAAAAAAGAGCTGAAATTGTCGTAAGAAAAACAACATCGAACATATCTTGATGAGATTTATGTAATTAAAGGTATATTTTTATATCTTAATTTTTTTATTTTATTAGGTTTTGTCATGTTTTGTGAGACATTTCTATTCATATCGTATTTGATGATATTGGATGTTATATATTATCTTCTTAGCATCTTGTAATGCAATGTTTCTATATAATTCATCACATTTCTTTGCATTTTAAATATTGCTTTTCAATATAATTAAACATGTTATTTGATATTGTTGACTTTAGTTTCCTTACATTACTATGAAACCCTGATTCTTTTATCGTTGACCTTCACCTTACTTTCATTTAGTTATATTACATTGGTTTACTATATCTAATTTTGGCTGTAATGTATACTTATTTAATATAAAATAATTATCATTATTAATGTTAAGTTATTTTTCTAAGGAAAATAAAGCAACTACTAAGATGAGAGTGCATTTGTTTGTAGTGAGTAGGCTATTTTATCATTGATTAGTTCACCTCTAAATGTAAACTCTTTCTATATAAACTCCCAAATTTAGTTAGCAAATCTCCAAAGAAGATCAATATTGGAAGAGGGAAGCAAGCTATTGGCGAATGATGAGAAGTTGGAGCCTGCTTCTTTCAAAGAAAAAATTTGAGCTATCTTCCTTTGATTCTTCTACCTTTCATGCTAAGGAAAAAATTCTTCCTACATCCCCAAGATATGTTTTCAAATGCTATTATACAACTACAACTCACCTTTACTTAATCAGGGTTTGGCTCATCTCTTCCTTCACTAAAAGAAACTTCTTCTTACTTGTTCTTGTTGGCATAGCTAATTGTTTTGCACCGTATTTTATAATGGATCTCAAAAAAAAAAAATGAAAACACTACCTCGAAGTCTGACATACGACATTCATAGTCTTTGGTTCAATCATTTAACTAGCTTCCCACTCCAAAGCTCGCTTGAATGTTGCCATTAGTTAATATTGATTAACTTTAATGAGAGGAAGCTGGGGCCTTGTTTGTGCCATTAGTCTTCTTGTTTTAAGTGATGCAAAGGCCCGTGTCTACATTGGCTTTCAGGACTTCAACAAAGCTTGCCCAAGGATGACTTTAATACACCTCATGAATTTTTTGGAAGTAATATTCCCAAAAATCCAAATTGGGAAAATCAAAATAAAAAGGAGGATACCTGACTAACTTTTCTTAGAATTTATGTATTTGTGGGAGAAAGTTTGTACAGGTGGAACTTATGCTGAATATCTTTTAGTCACACAAAACAAGTTTCATGGTAGAGGGTCAAAAGATACTCTCAGCTTCTCAGTCTTCTTAATTCATCCATTTTGAGAGAATGACATTTAGTTGAGTACAAATAAGGGGACTGGGAAAACATTAAAATTATTTGTATTTATTCTATAAAATCTAATTGTCTTCATCCAAAAGGACCATGTATGGTTCAAATTGATTTAAAAAATTTCTTTTTAAGGGTTTGTTGGAGCCATCTTTAGGGAGCATGTCATTGTGTAGTGGCTAGTGTTTGTGCCCACCTGCTTACTCAATCTTTCTTGAAACAAACAAAAAGAAACAAATGTTTCAAAAAAAATATTCTAGGTGTTCTTTGGTTATTGATTCTAATAAAAATGGATTTTTGGGTCACAATAATTCTTTTTCTTATGTTTTTTCTTCTGAACAAAATTCAAGAAAGTAGAGATGTATTATAGTGCAAGTGAATTATCATTCCAATCAACAACTTTTCTTCCTTGTCTTTCTTCTAACAAATCTTCAGCTTTGCTTGCTTCTCTCCACCAGGTTCATTCCATTATTTCAAAACACACATATTTTAAAAATCCTCTATTGAAATGAATTTATTTTATTCATTGTGTTTATTTCTTTATTGCTTCTATTGCTACTGAAATTTTGTAAATCATTTCTTCATATTCTTTTTCAAATTCAATAACTGTTGGCTTATCAAACAAAAAAAAATGATTGGTTATGGGTGTAACGCCTACCATCTTACGAATAAGTAATTTCCCTATAGATTCTATATTTATGTGTATGAAAAATAGATCATGTTAAGTGGGCTTCAAATAAACTTTTTAATTCCATATTGATTTGTTCAAGTAATAAAAATATTGTCTGTTTCTTCAAAGGACGGTATTTTGCTAGAAAATAATACAAAAGACTAATTCATTCATGGAATGAATGACTATGTAGGGGATCATGACCTTCGAATGGACCAACTAGCTTTCATAGCCCCATTAGTCAATGAAATGGGCCCTCTAAGTTATTTTGGATAGAAAGAGGATAAGAATCAATTGCCACAACTTTTTCTCTAGGTCTCAAAAAAGTAATACCTTAATCAATGTTAGGATACATAATTAAGTTATTATATTGAGATTTTTCGAGTTATTATTTTCAGCTTATTCACTAGGGTTTATAGCTAAATGAAATTTCACTTTGCGATAGCATTTCATTTCATCTAAATCTATGAAATTTGCATCAACAAAATGTTATATCTTCTATTATTCTAAATACTAAATTGATCAAATAGATATTCTTATTTCTACTATATGATAAAATTATCCTTTTTAGTTGAAATAGAGAAAGAATAGATTGTTTTAGTCCTTTTTAGGAGGTAAGCAAGGTGAAACAACAACTCCTTATGATGAAGATACAACGATTCTAAACATGAATCAATGATGATGACACAAACGTCATTGTAGTAATAAAAAATAGCATTATCCAGTTAAACATTGATTTTTATATTTTTAATTATTTATTTGTAGTTTGGTAACAATGACATTACACTTCTGTTCATACCATTTTTGACAATTGATGCCAGTATACTCGATCTACTTTGCATCTTTGAATATAGCATTGTTACAAAATTTACCTTGTATATTAAGATTGTTTTCTTTGATACTTATATTACTAACAAACTTTAATTTTCCTCTCTCATGACCTTTAAATCACTTTGATTTATTTATGTTATGTTGCTTCAAATTATCACATTTTAGATTTATTATATTTTAGTTCAATTAAAATAATTCTTTTTTTTATTTATGCTTATTTAATTTTTTATTTATTAGTAATTATAAACAACGTTTGATAAAGAAAAAAGAAATGTCATTGCGTTGTTCTTTATACATTCTATCTAATTAAAAATTCTTTTTAAAATTTTTAAATATTTTTTAATTTTTAAGATTCTAGTGCACTTTACATTGTTATTATTTTATGCCTGATTTAATTGTTATGTTATTACGCTCAGCCTATTCACTATCATGGAGTCTAACTTTCTTGAAGAATTTATGTTATCTTTTGCTAAGTATGATTTTATTACTACATAACTCCAAATCTCATCTTGTACATGTATTTGACTTGATTATATTATATTTCTTCAATTTATCTCATTTCAAATTAATTACAAATTTACTAAACATTAAAAAAATATATTTTTATATTTTTTATTTTTATTTACTTCATTAATTTGTTGTAATTAAAAAAGAGGTTCTACAAAGATGAAGCAAACACCATTATATTTATCTTCATAAGCTATATCCTACAAAGTAGTTTATCTTTAAATATTTTATTTTTTAGGATTTTATAGGTTTTACTTGATGATTGAATAAGCTACACTTGATCTCCATAGCTTCAAAGAAAGTAATGTTTTGATGAAATTTATCTCCCTTTTTGAAATGAATCACTTTGATTAGGTTATATTGCCATGTAACACTAAATCTTATCTTAAGTAGCCTTTACATCTTTTTGATTTTGTTATAATATATATATTTTTTAATTACTTTTTATATTGATTTAATATAAAAATAATAAATTTTTATTATTTTTTCTTATTTTTATAATTCTTAATATTCATAAATGAGTTCCAATAAAGACAAAAGAAAGGTTGTTTGACTCTTCTTGGTGAGATCTATCTATTTAAATATTTTATTTTCTATGTTTTTGGCATGTCTTGTGAGATATTTCAATTTGCACCAAATTTGATCATAAAGCATGTTACATTACTTCATCTTAGTGTATTGGAGTCCAAGTTTCCTAAACAACCCAACAAATTTCTTCAAATGTTTTATATTATGTTACTTTATTATTATGTAACACTAAATCTTTTATTGTTGAACCATTACATATCTTTCACATGGTTATAATATATTTTCACAATTTGCCTTATTTTATGTGTAGTATATATTTACTTGTAATTATAAAATAGTTTATTATTATTTATCTTTTGCATCTTCAATTACCTGTAGAAATTCTAAATGATCACATATTGAGATGAAACAAACATCTTTGGACTCATCTGCACATTATCTGTCCATCTGACCAATGTTTTCTTTTTATTTTTAAATATTTGGTTTTTAGAGTTTCAGTAGGTTTAGGAAATATTTTGAGTTTTTCTTAACTTGATAATTGAGCACATTACCTTTGATCGCCTTTGTATCAACAAATACAACTTTTTCATATAATTCATCTCATTTCTTGATAAGTTTCACTTTGTTATAATTATATTGTCACGAAAATCTATATCCCCTCTCGCATCTCCTAAAGATTTCTTTGATTTGGTTATGTTTTATTTATTTAATTTACCATATTTGAAATTTATTATTTTTATCTTTAAAGATAAAATAATAATTTATTATTATTTATGCTTATTTATTTTTGTAACTCACAATAATTCCAAATGAGGTCTCATCAAGATTAGACACACAACATTAGGCAAGTCCCAATGAGCATTAAATAACAACTATTCATTTTGTGTTTTTTTAAAATTTTTTATTTTCCAATATTTTGGTACATTTTATGTCTTCATCGAGTCGTACTTGATTTGATGTTCAAAAATCTTAGGAAAGCATCTTATTATTTTGGAATTCAGCTTTCTTATAAAGTTTTTCCTATGACATTAAATTTTTTATTTTACTTTAATTTTGGTATATTACATTTCTTAATGTAATCTTTTTTTTTATCTTTTACATATATTTTCTTATTATGAAAAAATAATTTTTATTATTTATGCTGATTTAATTTTCCAAATTATATTAATTCAAAATTAGGTCCAATAATGTAGTAACAATTGTCAATGAACTCGTCTTATCGTGATCTATATTATTCAATAATTTTTTATTTTTAAATATTTTATTTTCAAGGTTTTACCATGTTTTATGTGACATTTTGATTCACATTAGATTTGAAAATTGAGAATGTTTCACTAAATATACAAGGGATCTTTGAGTGAAAGTTTCACATACAATTAATCCCATTTCTTCAAACTTTTTTCTTTGAATTGGTTATTTTATTAAAAATTCCCATTTTCTTCATTTGTGTCTTTTATATCACTTTCATTTGGTTATTTAAATTTCTTCAATTTTATGTCATTTAAACGTTATTATATATTTAATTTTTATTAAGAGAATAATTTATTATAATTTAGGTTTAATAACTTTTGGAATTCATAGTAATTCCATATGTAGTTTGATATAAATGAAAAAAAAAATTATTAGTCGCATTTTGATAAGCTCCATCCAATTAAATATAAATTTTTATTTTTGTTAAAAAAATTCTATGATTTTGGCATGTTTTAAATGGCATTTTAGGCATGCATGATTTGATGATCGAGTTTGTTATACTCCATCTCCTTAGCATCTTGTAATGTAACTTTATATTTCAATTTATCATTTTTTCAAATTTTTATTTGATAGTTATATGGTTAAGTAACTATAGATTTCCTCTCTTCTGACCTTGCATCAATTTCAATTTACTATATTATATTATGTTAACTTTGCTCATTTTAAATTCAATTTAAATTTTCTTAATATTTAAATAAGAATTTATTATTATTTATGCTTGTTTACTTTGAAGATTTATACAAATTCTAAAGAATGTATAATTGAGATAAAAAATGTATTCAAGCTCATCTTGAAGAGCTACAAAAAATTAAACATTTATTTTTATATTTTTAAGTATTTTATCTTCAAGAATTTTTGCATGTTTTATAATGCACTTTGATTCATACTTCATTTAATGAACGAACCTGCTACTGTAAGTGTCCTTAATATCTTGGTGTTTAGCTTGGTCATGTCATTTATCTTAATACTTCAAATGTTTTACTTTAATTTTATTATTTTATTATGTAACTTTAAATCATTTCATGTGCGAATATTACATTACTTTGACTTTATTTATCACAATACTTCAATTTATTTTATTTCAATTTTGATATAATTTTTTTAATAGAATAATTTAAAATTAATTGTGCTTATTAACTTTGGTAATTTTTAGTGATTCCAAATTAGTGTTGATCGAGATGAAATGAATATTGTTAGTCTTGACTCGATGAGTTCTATCAAATTAAATATAAATTTTTGTATTGTTTCTTAAATAATTTTTAAAAGGTTTTGAAATACTTTATGAGACATTTCCAATCATATCATCTTGATGGTTGAGGTTGTTAAACTTTACCCGCATAACATCTAGGAATGCTGTTTTTTGGAGTAGTTTAACTTTTTTTTTCAAATGTATTACTTTGATTTCGTTATGTAATTGTGAAACCATAATTCACCTCTTGTGTCACCTTCAAATCACTTTTGTTTTGTTATATTACATTTTGTGTAGAACAAAAGAGAGAGATCATGGAAAAATAATAACATAAACGCAAGAAAAGGTCTTAAACTAGAATCTATCAAGCCAAAGCTCTCCAAAATTTAATGAAGGTATCCAAATTTTAGATCAAAGCCTTTAAGAAGTGTATCAGAAGTATGCCATTATTGTTTCAGCGTAAGAGTCTTTAAAGGAGTGGTAAGATGTATGCTTATATATTAAAAAATTACATAGATAAGATAGTCTTCAAAAGTTAGATAGAAAGCATGATTCTATACTAAGAAACATTATATGACCTTGAAAATCTTTAAGATGTTGGTAGAAAAGTTTCATTTCATAATAAATAATTACTTGTCATCTCCTATTTAAAGGAGCTCTCAAAAATGATTGAATGGTGAGTTAATTGTGGTAAATGAAATTGAATTACTTTCTTATCAAAGTGCTTTGATTTGTCTAGGTTTACTTCTGTTCGATTCATTTTGGTTAGTGAATCCTTGCATTCTACTCCAACTTAATTAACTCTATTTCTTTTTATTTAGACCCTTTGTTCACACTTTCCATTCCATGAACCAACCCCCTCTTTGACTACATAATTTAGTATCAAAGCAAAGAACCTCACCCATTTCTTTGGACAATAGTGCAAGTTGAAGAAAAAGAGGAGATCTTATTAGTTTATAAAATCAAGGCTTGATTGTTGGTAGCATAACTTTCAATTCATTAAGCCCCCTTAAGTATTCATATGCCTCATAGGTTCCTTATTCATAAAAAAATTAGCCAAAATTTAGAGATAGCTCGACGACACATGAAGAATTAGGAAAGCTTGCTCCACGGCATGTGGATGATTTCCATGACTTTAACACTATCGATTAGAGTTCTATTTGGCGAATTCATATTCCAAGAAACTTTAGTAAATTAGTATTCCAAGAAACTTTAGACAAAGAGGGTAACATTCTCAATCATCAAATTACATAAGAATAAAATGTCATGTAAAGAACCTAAATCCTTAAAAATAATATATTTTAGAATTTTAAAATTAATTAAAAAACATTTCAAGAACTAATGTAAAGTATATGAAAAAATTGCATTCCTAATACTAAGGACATCGAGTTCAACATCCTTGAACATTAAATTGAGAAAATTTTGATATATCTTGTAAAACATAAAGGAACTCGAGAAAAAATAATTTAAAAATATAGAATTTGACATACAGAGCTCATGGGGATGAGTACAATGATGTTGTTTTTGTCTCGATCTAACCTGATTTTGAATAACTATGAATTACCAAAGTAAATAATAACAAATTAAACCTTCAACATTAAGAAAATTTCAATAATGCTAAAATTAGAAAAAACAACGCAATTTAACATAAAAAAATTAAAGAGACGTAGGAAACACTCCATTAAAGAATTTCAATTAGATTGTAATGTAATAGAATTAAAAAACAATTTCAAAAATTGAGATAAATTTTCCTCTAAAGGAACATTACATCATATTAAAGGAACCAAGAATTAGATTCTTAATCATCAAATATGATAAAAGAGAAATAATTCATAAAATGTCCCAAAAAATTTTAAAATAAATTTTTCATAATAAAAAATATGTAATTGGATAGAGCACATAAAGATACTTCAGCAAAGTTCATTTTGTCTCAATATTTTTTTTACTTGGAATTTCTACAAATTTCCATAATAAATAATCCTAAATTAATTTTTAATATTAAAAATATATATTAAAGAAATAATAAGAAGCATTTATATATTTTAATGTATCCAAATAAAAATATTGAATCAAAAAGACATGCAAAAATTCATTCATTAAATTTTGGCAAATATTTGGGCAGATCTTGATGAGGCAAGCCTAAGGAAATTTGTTTCATCTCAATTAGACCTCAATTTGAATTACTAAGAATTAAAAAGTCTTCAAAAAGTATAAATGATAATAAAATTATAATTTTAATATTAATTAAATATATATTAAAGTAAAAAAGACGCAAATTGAAGCTTTGTAATATTAGTAAAACAAAGTGATTTAAATGTCAAATGGTAAGAGATTTAGAATTTCATTGAAATATAACGAAATAAAAATAATAAACTTAATAAAATGAGATAAAATAAGAAGAAAGTTACATTCCAAGATACTATGAAGATTGAGTGCATCGTTCCCAACTGTAAAAGTGGTATCAATCAAAATATCTCATAAAATATGCAAATAAGCTAAAAAATATGTATTTAAAAAAGTAAATATTTAATTAGATATAGTATGCTAACATAAGTCTAACGATATTTGTTTAATTTATCTTATTTCTTGAAGTGTTTCACTGTGTTTTTGTTATATTATCTTGTAGCTCAAAATCTTCTCTCATATGATTTTACATCACTTTTATTTCATTATATTATGTTTCGTCAATTAATCTCATTTCAAAATTATTGTTTATTTATTTAAGAATTAAAATGGTACTTTATTATTATTTAGACTTTTTTGTAAATAACTCATAGTAACTCCAAAATGAGATTGATTGAACCAAAAGAAAATGTATTGGACTCTTCTTGAGGTGGTATATCTAATTAATTGTTCATTTAGTATTTTTTAAACATTTTTGTTTTTAATATCTTACCATACTTTATGAGATAATTAAATTAAGATCAACTATTATGATTAAGAGTCTGATGGTTTCTCTTTTTTGTAGCATGGAATGCAACTTTCCCCTAAATTTTATCTCACTTCTTTGAAATTTCTATTTTGATTTTGTTATATTATTATGAAACTCTAGATCTACTATCACTTGACATTTAAATCGCTTAAATTTGGTCGTGTTACATTGCTCAAATTTATCTCATTTCAACTTTAACATATATTAACTTAGTATTAAAATAATAAATTTTTATTCTAATTGCTTAATTAATTTATAATTTATAGTAACTCAAAATATCACTGATTGAGATGAAACAATTATCATTGGACTCATATTATCAAGATTTTCCAATTAAATAATTTTTTAATTTTTAATTATTTATTTTTCTACTATTTTGGAATATTTTATAAACACATTTTGAAACGTGTTTTATTTGATGATTGAGGATGTTATAGTCATTCTTTTTTGTATCTTTGAATGAAGCTTTGATGCATAATTTATGTAATTTTTCAACGTTTTTTCTTTTAGTTGGTTATATTACTAAAACACTCTTTTTCCTCTGTTGCCTTCATTTTATTATATTATTTTACTTGAATTTATAATAATTTATCTTATATATTTGTTTACTTTACATTAAAATAATAATTTTTGTTATTTATGTTTAATAAATTTGTAAAATTCATAGTAATTCTAAATCAGGACCAATAAAAATGAAATAAATATTATTAGACTTCCCTATATGAGAACTATCCCATTAAATAATCATTTTTTAAGTATTTTGGTTTTTAAGATTATGGCACATTTTAAGAGGCATTTGATTCGTACAATTTTGATTATGGATATTATACTTGATCTTCTTGGTAATTTCAAGCATAATTTATCATTGTTATTTGAATTTTTTTTCATTCATTGGTTATAGTATTATGATATTCAAGATGTCATCTCTAAAACCTTTACATGACTTTGTTTTAGTTATAATACATCGATTTAATTTTTTGTATTTCACCTTTAATAAGTTTTTTACATCAGTACTTAAATCAATATTTATTATATTTATTTTTATTTAACTTTGTGTAACTCATAATAATTCTAAATGAGGTGTGATCAAGATGAAAATTAATGTTGTCAGAATTGTGTCGGCTTGCTCTATCCAATTAAATATTTATTATTATATTTTTATTTTCTATTGTTTTGCATGCTTTACGAGTTACTTTGATTCATACATATTTGACAATCAAGGATGTTATACTAAATCTCTTTGGTACCTTAGAATTTAGTTTTATAACAAAATGTACCTTATTTCTTAAACTTTGTTGCTTCAATTTTATTATACTAGAGTGTAAATCTATTCTCCTCACACATGACCTTTGCATCAGTTTGATTTGGTTTAATTACATTTCTTTAATTTATCATAGTTAAGATTTAATTGTATTACTTCAATTTATCATATTACTCATTATGGTTACTAAGTTTGTAATTCATAGTATTCAAAATGAGGTCAAATGAAGACAAAACCAGCACCATTAAACTTGACTTAACAAGTTTTGTCTGATTAACATATATTTAAATATTTTTTTTAGAGTTTTTGCATGCTCTATGAGATGTTTCTAGTCGTCTCATATTTAAAGATTGAAGATGTTAAACTTGACCACTATAGTATCTTGGAATCTACTTTTCCAATACAACACATCTCATTTTTTTAAAATTTTTCTTTTATTTTGTTATATTAGTTTGAATCACTAATTCTCTTATGGTGTGTCATTTTGAATGCTTTAATTTAATGATTTTATATTACTTGATTTTATCCCATTTTTGCTTTATTATATATTTACTTAATTCTTACATGATAAGTTTTTATTATTTATGCTTATTTATTTTGTTAAGTCATAGAAATTTTAAATTAGTTGAATCGTGTTGAAATGAACTTTGTTTTACTCATGGCAAAAAGCTATATATAATTAAATACTCTCTTTATATTTTAAATATCTCATTTTCTATAGTTTATGCAATATTTGTTAGGCATGGTGATTTTTACGAGATTTGATAATAAAAAATGTTACATATTATCATAGTACTTGGAATACAGTTTTCCTATACAATTCATCTTGTTTGTTCAAATGCTTTTTATTTGACTTTGTTATTTTCCAATAAAACATTAATTATCCTCTCCCTTGACCTTTGCATCAATTTAATTTACTTATATTATATTTTTTTAGTTTATCTCATTTCAACATTCATAATAATTTACTGAATATTAAAATAATAATATTCTATTATTTGTTTTTATTTAATTTGATAATTCGTTATAATTCCAAATAAGTTTAGATTGAGATGAAACAAATGTTGTTGCACTCATCTTCATGAGCTCTATCAAATGAAGTATTGATTTTCATATTTTTAAATACTTTATTATCAATAGTTTTAGCATGTCATATGAGCCATTTCTATTTTTACTATATTTGATGATTTACAATTTTACATTCAATCCCCATAGTACCAAGAACTTCAACTTGCTCATATAATTTATCTCGTTTTTCGAAATATTTCTCTTTGATTTGGTTATTTGACATTTCTTTAATTTGTCTCATTTTAGCTTGATATATATTTTCTTAATATAAAAATTATAATTTCTTGTCATTTATGCTTATTTTGTTTTGTAATTCTCAGCAAGACCAAACGAAGGTTAATCTAGACAAAATTTATGTCAACGGTCTCTTCTTGACATGCTCTCTCCAATGAAATAATGATTTATATGTTTTTAGATATTTTACTTCTATGGTTTTGTCACTCTAAATGAGACATTTTGATTCATTCTTGATTTTATCAAGAAGGTTACACTCAATCTATTTAGTACCTTGGGGTCAAACTTTTTTGAAAAAGTTATCCAACTTTTTCAAAATATTCATTATGATATGGATTTATTACAATTTACCTCAAAATCTCCTCTTATGTGACCATAACATGAATTTCTTTAGATATATTACATTCCTCTATTTTATCTCATTTCAACTTTAATATGTATATACATGATATTTAAAAATATTTTGTCATTATTTTGTTTTATTACTTTAGTTACTTGTAGTAAATCAAAATTACAACAACTCTATAAGAAGCAAATGTTGTTAGACTCATCTTCTAGAGCAATATACAATTAACTATTCAATTTTATATTTTTAAATATTTTAATTTATAGGGTTTTTGTAAGACTAACATGACATTTTGATTTCTACCTCATTTGATGATCAAGGATATAACATTCAATCCCTTGAGTATGTAGGAAAAGAAACTTTTTCATACAATTTCTTAAAATGTTTGAGTTTGATTTTTTTTTATATCAGCATGAAACTCCAAATGTTCTCTCATGTGACCTATAATACATTTATTTGATTTGGGTTTATTATATTTCACTAATTTATCTCATTAAGTTTTATTATTTTTTACCTAATATTATAGTAATAATAATTATTATTATTTATCCTTATCTAATTTCATAATTCTTAGCAAGTCAAAATAAGGACTAATCATGACTAAACAAATATTGTTAGACTTATGTTGGCATACTATATCTAATTAAATTTTCTCTTTTAAATACATATTTCTTACTTATTTGCATATTTTATGAGATATTTTGATTGATACCTAATTTTACAATCGAGAACGATGCACTCAATCTTCATAGTATCTTAGAAAATAACTTTCTTCTTATTTTATCATCTTTTCATTAAGTTTTTTATTTTTATTTCGTTATATTTCAATGAAATTGTAAATCTCTTATCATTTAACATTTAAATCACTTTGCTTTACTAATATTACAAAGCTTCAATTTGCATCTTTTTTACTTTAATATATATTTAATTAATATTAAAATTATAATTTTATTATCGTTTATACTTTTTGAAGAATTTTTAATTTTTAGCAATTAAAATTGAGGTCTAATCGAGATGAAAGAAATTTCCTTAGGCTTTTCTCGTCAAGATCTACCCAATTATTTGCCAAAAGTTAATGAATGACTTTTGGCAGGTCTTTTTGATTCAATGTTTTTATTTGGATACATTAAAATATATACATGCTTCATATTATTTCTTTAATATATATTTTAATATTAAAAAGTAATTTATGCTTATTTATTTTCGAAATTTGTAGAAATTCTAAGTCAAAAAATATGTAGACAAAATGAAAATTGTTGAAGTATCATGATGTGCTCTATCCAATTAAATATTATTTTGTTATAAAAAATTTATTTTAAATTGTTTTGCGTTATTTTATGAGTTATTTCTCTTTTATCACTTTTGATGATTAGGAATGTTATTCTAGATTCCTTTAATATGTTGTAATGTAACTTCAGAGGATAATTTATCCCAAATTTTAAAATTTTTTTCTTTAAATCTATGACATTACTATGTAATTGAAATTCTTCAATGGTGTGTTTCCTATGTCTCTTTAACTTTTTTATATTAAATTTCCTTGATTTTTCTAATTTTAGCATTATTGAAATTTTCTTAATATGGAAGGTTTAATTTGTTATTATTTAGTTTGGTAATTCATAGTTATTCAAAACGAGGTTTGATCGAGAAAAAATAAACATCGTGGTACTCATCTCCATGAGTTCTATATGTTAAATTCTATATTTTTAAATATTTTTTTCTCGAGTTCTTTTATGTTTTACAAGATATATCAAAATTTTCTCAATTTAATGTTCAACTTGATGTCCATAGTATTAGGATGCATTTTTTTCATATACTTTACATTGTGCTTGATGTGTTTTTTGTTAATTTTAAAATTCTAAAATATGTTGTTTTTAGGGATTTGGGTTCTTTACATGACATTTTAGTTCTTATGTAAATTGATGATTGAGAATGTTACCCACTTTTTCTAAAGTTTCTTGGAATACTAAACAAGGTTTTATCAAGGAAAAATTAATGCCTTTGGACATGTCTGCATGAGTTCTATCTAATGAAATATTAATTTTTGTATTTTTCAATATTGTTTCAAGCTTTAGTATGTATTACAAGGCATTTTGAATTTTATTAGATTTAATGTTCATGGATGCTATACTATATCTCCATGGTATCTAGAAATGCCAATTTTAAATACAATTTATCTCATTTCTTGAATTCTTTTCTTTGGCAATTATTTTTTTAAATTTATTATTCTCTTAGGTATTGTCATGTTTCAGAGATGTTTCCATCGTACTTAATTTGATGATTGGGAATGTTGTACTTCATTTTCGTAGTATCTTTAAATACTGATTTTTCATATATTTTACTTATTTTCTTTGGTTTTTTTTCTTTGATTTAATTATCCACCTATAAAATTCTAATTAACCTCTCATATGACCTTTAAATCAATTTTATTTATTTACATTACATTTATTTTATTTAACTAGTTACAACTATATTATATATTAAGTTAATGCAAAAAAAAATATTTCGTTATTTATTTTACTTAATCCTATAATTAATAGTAATTCTGATTCTTGTTTCATCAAAATAAAATAGATCTCACTGGATTGGCCACAATAATTTCTAACATATGAAATATTAATTTTGGTTTTTTTAAAACTTATTTTCACAATTTTTATGTTTTCTTAGTCATTCCCAAATTCACCAGAATTTACTTTCTAGGATGTTATGCTCGCTCTCCTTATTATATATAATGCAACTATTTTGCACAATTTATCACATTTTTTCAAATTTTTTGCATTGATTTATTTATATTAACATGTAACTCAAACTTGCATAGCCTTTAAAATGATTTCTATTAATTAAATAACATTTTTAATTTTGTCTCATTTTAGCTTTGTTAAATATTTACTTAATATTAAAATAATAATTTATAAAAATTTTTGAACATTTATTTTGGTAATGCACATTAATCTAACATGTGGTTTAGTTGAGATGAAAGAATTATTGTTGAAGTAGCCTATATGAGCCCTCTCAAATTATTTTTATTAATTTTTAAAAATTTTTATTTTCTAATAGCTTGGCATGCTTTGTTATACATTTGAACTAATACCTAATTTGAGAATTTTTCATCAAATATTCTTAGAAATTTTCAATATAACTTTCTAGTACAACTTATCTTATCTTTTAAATTTTTGGCTTTGATTTTCTTCTATTGCCTTGTAAAAATAAATCTTTTATCATTTAACTTTTAAATCTCATTGATTTGGATATATTACAACAATTAAATTAGCCTCATTTAAACTATAATATATATTTGCTTAAAATTTCTAAAGTAATTTAGTTTTTCTTGTGTTTATTTAAGATAATAACGAATAATTTTTTCAAATACGAGATTGATCGAGATGAAAAAAATGTCTTAGGACTTGTCTCAATGAACTCTATCCATTTAAAAATTAGTTTTCAAATTTTTAGATATTTTACATGTGAATTTTTGCCATATCTTTAAAGATATTTTGATTCGTGCATGATTTCACGATTTACTATGTTATTCTCATTCTACTTTGTATCATGGAGTGCAATTGTCCATACTTTTTTATCTAATTTCTTTAGATTATTTCCTTTCCTTTTTTACAATAGTTTGAAACAATAAATCTCTATAAGTGTGACCTTTATGTTACTTTAATTTAATTATATTATATAGCTTCAATTTTATAATTTTAGCTTTAGTATTTATTTATTTAAAGTCAATATAATATTATTATTATGGTTTATTTAATTGGTAAATTTGTAGTTATTCCAAATGAGATCTAATCAAGAGAAAACAAACATTATTATACTCATCTTGAAAGCATTATCCTATTAAATATTGAATTTTATATTTTCCAAAAGAGTTTTTTATTGTTTGACATGAATGAAGTTATATTCTATGTGTACCTAATATGATGCTCAAGGATGTTATACTCAATCTACTTCATATTGGCGAATGTGGTTTTGGAGTATAATTGTTGTCAATTAATCAAATTTTTCTCTTCGTTAGTTATAATATTATCAAACCTTAATTCTTTGCCCGTGAGACTTTTACATTGCTTTTTTTGTTATAATGTATTACTTCAATTGATCTCATCTAACAATTACTTAATATTAAAGTAGTAATTTGCTTATCACTTATGGTTTGATAATTTTGGTAATTTTCAAAAATTCCAAACAAGATTTGATCGAGATGAAATAAACTCATTGGACTTATCTTGAAGATCTCTATCCGATTAAGTCTTCAATTTTTAAAATTTTACCAACTTTTACAAGTCATTTTTATTTCTACCTATTTTGATGATCGAGGAAGTTACACAAAATTTTCCTAGTACCTTGGAATCCAATATTATTTACAATTTAGCTCTTCTCTTCAATTTTTTTCTCTAATTTTGTTATATTACTTTGTGACTCTAAATCTTCTCTTATGTTTCCTTTATGAGTCTTTAAATTAGTTGTCTTTCTTAAATTTATCTAATTTCAAGTTTATTTTTTTACTTACAATGTTAAAATAATATTTTATTGTTATTCACTTTATTTAATTTTGTAATTCAAAGTAATTTTGAATGAGGACTTATCGAAATGAAAAAAAATGTTGTTGAACATGTGTCGACAAGCTCTATTGAATCAATAATTCATTTTAGTATTTTTAAATGTTTATATTAAGTTTTTTTGAAATGTGTTACAAGATATTTTTAATTCTATCTCATTTGATTATCAAAATATTACACACTCTCATTGTAGAATAATGGAATTTCAACATTTTTATATATTTAATCCCATTTAATTAATTGTTTGTTTCAATTTGGTTATATTGCTATGACATTCTAAATCTCCCATCTTTTTTACATTTAATTACTTTGATTTAATTATATTGCATTCCTTCAATTTAACTCATTTTAGCTTTTACAAATATTTATAAAAAATATTAGTTTGTTATTATTTATAATTATTCACTTTCATTATTCATAGCAATTATTATCAATACTTAATAGGATGTAGCAAATATTGTTCCACTTGCCTTAACAAGCTCTGTCGCATAAAATGTTTTTAAAAATTTTTAAAATTTGTTTTATAAAATTATGGTAGTCTTTATGAAACAATTTGACTCATACTTGATTTACGGATCTAGAAAATTCTACTAGATGTCTTTTGCATCTTGGAATGCCAATTTCTCATAAAATATAGATTATATCTTAAAATTGTTCTCTTCAATTTTTATATATTATAATTAATTGGTAATTATGCTCTTACGTGACCTTTACATTGTATTAATTTGGTTATTTATATTGTTTCTATTAATTTTATTTCATATTTAACATATTTTTTTCTTAATGGTTAAAAAGTAACTTTTTTATTTATAATTATTTAAATTTCTAATTCATAATAACTCCAATGAGGTTAAATGGAGAAGAAACAACAGTTAGTTGACTCATACCATTGATCTTTTTCAATAATATTATTATATTTTTGAATATCTTATTTTCTAGTATTTTGGCATGCTTTATGAGTAATTTTGATTCATAATGTTTTGATGGTCTAGGTTGTTACATTCGTTCTTCTCGACGTCATGGAATTAAGTTTGCTACACATTTTATCTAATTTCTTCAACTATTTTGTTTTGGTTTGGTTATATTAGATTGCTTCAATTTATGTCATTTGAATTTTATATTATATTTTATATTTTAATAAAATAATAATTTTTTTTAAAAAGGTATGATCAATATGAACCAAAATTAAGAATAAGTCAAATGATCATTTTCATAATTTAAAATATTTTTAACTTAAAAGGTTTGATGGAGGAACATTTTGATTTGTGCCAAATTTGATGATTAAGGACATTACACTTGATCTCCTTTCTATCGTGGAATGCAACATTCTATGTAATTTATGTTATTTCTATAAATGTATCAGTTAGGCTTAGATATGTTATAATAATTCATTAACACTCTTCTCTTGTGACCTTCACATTAGTTTTCATTAGTTATATTGTATTGATTTAAATAATCTAATTTTCACTTTGATATGTATGTTTATTTAATGTTATAATAATAATTTTTCTTTTGATGATTTTTAGTTTCGTGATAGTTCTAATTCTATACAAGGTCTCACCTAGACAAAATAAATATTACTGGAGTTTATCAATGAGCTTTATGTAATTAAATATTAATTTTTATTTTTTAAAATAGTTTTTACTTTTGTTTGGCATGCTTTAGGAGATATTTTGTTCATATCTGTCTTATTGATCCAGAATATTATACCCAATCTCCATTGTATCATGCAATATAACTTTCACATATAGTTTATATCATTTCATCTAATATTTCACTTTGATTTTTTTAATATTACAATAAGTGTAATTCTTATATCATGTGACATTTACATTACATTTATTTGGTTACGTTACATTTCTTCAATAAATCACATTTTTGCTTTAATATACATTTCCTTTACATTAAAAAATTATAATTTGTTATGATTTATCTTTATTTACATTGGTAATATGATGTTTTTTAAGCTTGTTTGTTCAATAAACAACATACATCTTTGGACTCATCTACATGAGCTTTATTAGGTGAATTATTTAGTTTCATATTTTTAAATATTTTTTTCTAGAATTTTGGTAAACTTTACCAAATGTTTTGATTCATATATGATTCGATTGTTGAGCATGCTACACATGACATCCTAACTATCTTGGAGAGTAACTTTGCCATAGAATTTATATCATTATTTAAAGTTTTTAATTAGATTTTCATGTATGATAACAATACTCTAAATAACCCTCATAGGGCCTTCACATCGCTTCAATT
Organism: Vanilla planifolia; assembly: GCA_023846275.1. Classification (NCBI taxonomy): domain Eukaryota; kingdom Viridiplantae; phylum Streptophyta; class Magnoliopsida; order Asparagales; family Orchidaceae; genus Vanilla; species Vanilla planifolia. The sequence continues at coordinate 592,548 of JAIUJO010000215.1, read as the reverse complement.
TTATTATATTATATTGCTTTAACATTTTTTATTTTTGTAAATATAAATATATATATATATATATATATATATAAAATATTAAAAAAGTAATTTATAATTTCTATTTAATTTTACCTACCTTTGGATCTTGCTATACTTTTAAATAGGGGTCAATCAAATCGAATAAAGGTCACTATAATTGTCTAAATGAGCTCTATCAATTTAATACTAATTTTTTGTAATTAAGATAAATTGAATACAACATTTTGGTAAAGTTTAACTGTCGTGCAACCTTCATTTGTTCTTGATTTTCTTATATTATATTACTTTAATTTTTTATTTTATTGGTTCAATAATTATTTACTTAATAATAAAATAATAGCTTATGATTATTTATGCTCATTTATTTTGTGTTTCTTAATAATAAAATATGAGGTCTGATTAAGACGAAACAAAGTAATTGAACTCAACTTCACAGGCACCGTCAAATTTAAAGAACTTATTAAAATTATTTTAAATATTTTATTTTCAATCACTTTGGCACTCTTAATGAGATATTTTATTTTTTATACCTAATTTGATGATTGACATGTTACAATCAACCCCCAAATCAACTTTAAATTAAATGTTCCCATTCAATTTATCTTAACTCTTCAAATTGTTTGTTTTGATTTTCTTATATTTCTATGAAACTCTAAATCATGTCTCTTGTAACATTTACATTGCTATAGTTTTGTTGTTTAACATTATTTAAATTTATCTAACATTAGCTTTAACATATATTTACATAATATTAAAATAATGATTTATAATTATTTTTTTGTATCATTACTTTGCTAATTTGTAAAAATTCCAAACAAGTTTGTTTGGAGATGAAACAAATATGATTGTTGTCATCTTGTCGATTCCACTCAATTAAATTTTTCATTTCTTGTAATTCAAAAAAATTTACTTTCAAAGATTTTTATATGCTTTACAACTCAATTCGATTCAAACAAAATTTGACAATCAATGACACTACATTAGATCTTCTTAGAGTCTTCGATCACAATTTTCCTTTAATGTTAATCACTTTTTAAAAAATTTTATGATTTGGTTTTGTTAAATTATTAACTTTGCATCTACTCATAGGTGACATTTTAATCACTTTTATTAGTTGTAATAATTACTTTAATTTAACTCATTTCAACTATAATATATATTTACTTATTATTAAGATTATAATTTATTATTATTTATGCCTATTTTTTTGTAATTCAAATTTTGTCAATATGAGTTTTGTACAAAATGGAAAAAAGTTTGTTTTATTCATATCAAAAAGCTCTATCAAATTAAATATTCATTTTAATATTTTAATGTATTTTTTATTATATTTTTTTATTGCTTTATGAGTTATTTTTACTCATACTTGATTTCATGATTGACGATGTTATACCTGATCTCCTTAGTACCTTGGAGGGTTTCTTTACCATTAAATTTTTTCTTTTTTCTACAAGTTTTCTCTTTCATTTATTATATTGCAATGTAACTAAGAATCTCCTCTCATGACACATTTAGTTGTATTTGATTTGGATATATTACAATACTTTTCTTTATAAAATTTCAGTTTTAATATTTTTAGATAATATTAAAAATAAAAATTTAATTTTTTTTATATATTTACTTTGGTAATTTACAAAACTTCATATTGAGATCTAAATAACACAAAACAAATATCACGGTGCCCATCTAAACCACACCTATTAAACTAATATATATTTTGTTTATATTTTTTAAATACTTTATTTTAATTTCTTAAGGTACTCTTCATAAGATATTTTTATTTATATCAAATTTAATAATTAGGAATGTTACACTCAATCTACAATATTCTCAATAACTTCAACTTGTTTGTACAATTTTTTTGACTTGTTGTATTGTAATGAAATTGTAATTTTTCACATCAATGATATTTACAATTCATTGAATTATGTATATTGAATTACTTCAATTTATACCATTTTTGCATTGTTATATCTTCACTTAATATTACTCTAGTAATCTATTAAAATTTATGCTTTTCTTATTTTATAATTCAATGTAATTCCAAACATTGCGTAGTTGAGATGAAAATAATGTCATTCGACTCATCCTAATGATTTTCATCTAATTAAATATTTATTTTTGAAATTTAAAGTACTTTATGAGCCATTTTTATTCATAGGTTATTTAATAATTGGGGTTGTTTCACTAGATCTCCTTACTTATTTTACAATGAAACCTAATTCTACTCACTTGTGAACTTTTCATTGCCTCATTGAGGTTATAATATATTGCTACAATATATCTCAATTGAGCTTTAATAAATATATAATAATAAAAAATAGTTATTCATTATTATTTCTGTTTAATTACTTTTAAAATTCATAATAAGTCTAAATATAAGATGTTGGAAATAAGACAAATGTCATTGCCATTGCCTCAACTTGCTCTATTTGATTAATTATTCAATTTAAAATATCTAAATATTTTATTTTCTATGGTGTTGACATGCGTTGTATGATATTTTGATTTGTATATAATTTGATGATCTAACGCTACATCTTCTTTAGACTCCTGGGATGCCACTTTCCATGCAACATACTTTGTTTCTTAAAATTTCTTGCTTTGATCTGGTTAATTACCATTAACTCAAAATATTCTCTTGTGTAATGATTTCATCGATTTCATTTTCTATATTACATTACAATGTATGCTGTTTGTACTTTAACATTTATTTTCTTGTATTGAAAATAATAATTTATTATTATTTATTAATTTTTTTTAAATTTGTAATTTTTTCAAAATGAGTTCAGATTTAAATGAAACAAATAAAATTAGACTTGCCCACTATACTTTTACCAAAATAAAAATTTAGTTTTTATATTTGTAAATATTTTTTATTTTTTTTGTATGCTTTCTATTATATTTTGATACATACATAATTTGATGATCAAGTATCTATGACTTGAACTCTCAAGTATCTTGGAATGTAACTTTCTCGAATAATTTATTTCATTTCTTCAAAATTTTTGCCTTGATTTTGCTACATGACAATGTAGCTCTAAATCTCATTTCAATGACCATTACATATGTTTCAATTTATTACATTACAATGTTTCAACTCATCTCATTTCAACTTTAATATTTATTTATTTTATTTTAAAATTATAATTTATTATTTTTAATTTTTTACTTTGCAATTCATAATATTTCAAAATAAGGCCTCGTTGATGCAACAAACTATCTTTGACTTGTCTTCAAAAATTGTATCTAATTAAGTATTCTTTTCTATTTTTTAAAATTTTTTTATTTATTTTTTGGCATGCTTTATGTGTTACTTCCATTCATTCTTGATTTGGTGATCGGCGATTTACACTTGATCTATTCAGGAACTTGAATTGTAACTTTCCTATTCAATTTATTTTATTTAATCATACATTTTGTTATGATTTTCTTATGTCACCATTTAAGTCTAAATATCCTCTTATATGACCATTATGTGTGTTTGATTTGGCAATATTATATTTCTTTTATTTATCTCATTTTTTCTACAACAATTATTTATGCTTATATTCTTTGTTAATTTATAGTAATTAAAAATGGGTCCTAATTTGGACAAAACAAAAATTTCTAGACTATCTTGACAAGTTTTATCCAATTTTAAATTAAATTTAATATTTTTAAATGTATTAGCTTCATGAAATTTTTAATTGCTTTATGAGATATTTCTTTTCCTATGTAATTGGTTGATTGAGGATGTCACACCCAATCATCGTAGTATCTGACAATCAGCATTTGGTATTAGTTCATTTTTCATAAATAGTTTTATTTCATTTAGTTATATTATTATGAAATTCTAATTCTTCTCTTGTGTGATGATTAAATGCCATTAAATTTGGTATATTAAATTTCTTAAATTTAGCTGAAGAGAGCTTTATTATATATTTATCTAAAATAATAATAATAATTTATTATTATGTATGCTTTTTTATTTTTGTAATTCACATTAGCTCAAAACAAGGCTCGATCATGACAATGCAAGTGTCATTGCTTTTATCTTGGTGACATCCAAGCAATTAAGATTTTTTTAAAGTATTTTATTTTTTATGATTCGAGCATGTTTTGTGAGATTGCGATTGAAGTTGTTACACTTAATATACTTGATGAGTTGAAATATCACAATTCCATACAATTAATCTCTTCTCATGAAATGTTTTTCTTCAATTTGGTTATATTTTCACAAAAGTCTAATTCTCCTCTCATGTGATATTTACATCACTTTCATTTGTTAGTTCATTTTACTTTAATTTTTTTATTTATGCTTTAAAATATTTTTATTTATTATTAAAATAACTATTTATTATTTTTAATTAACTTTTTAATTCATAATAATTCAAGGTGAGGTACAATGGAGACAAAACAAACATGGTTAGACTCTTCTCAATGGCACTATGTTATTAAATATTAAGTTTTATATTTTTAAAAATTTATTCTTTAATGTGTTCACATGCTATATGAGGTATTTTTATTTATATTTAATTTGTAGTATCATGTAATACAACTTTGTTACCTATTTATCTCATTTCTTCAATTTTTTAACTTTGATTTTGTTGTATTTGTTATTAACTCCAATTCTAGTATGATGTGACACTTACATCACTTTGATTTTATTACATTACATTTCTTAAATTTATGTTATTGTATTAGCAATATTTGTTTGTTATTAAAATTTTTTTATTTATGCTTATTTGTCTAGGTGAGTTATAGTTGTTCCAAATGAGTTTAGATTAAAACATCACAATTCTCATTGGATTAATTTTGATGCACACAATATAATTAAAAATTTATTTTTATATTTCTTAAATATATTATTCTATATGGTTTTGGCATGCTTAGTGAAATATGTTGAATTGTACTTGATTTGATGATCATGGTTGTTATACTCAATCTCCTTAGTATTCTACAATGCAATTTTATCATATAATTAATCTATTTTTTTAAATTATTTAGCTAGATTTTGTTAAATTACTATGTAATATTAAATCTCATCTCATGTGAACTTTGCAAGTTATTAATTCCATAATATTACATTGTTTCAATTTATAACATATTAACTTTATTATTCATAACTTAATATCAAAATAATAATTTATTAATATTTATTCTTATTTATGGTATTAATTCAAAATAATTCAAAAGAATTTCTAATCAAGATGAATTAAATGTCATTGGACTCATTTTAACATACTCTAACTAATTAAATATATATATTTTTTATATTTTTAAATATTTTATTTTATTTTATTTTATTTTATTATGTTTTATAAGAGACTTTCATTTTAATTTAATCTTTTTATAATTTTTGAATATAGCTTTTCTATATATTTTGTAACATTTTTTCAAATGTTTTACTTTGACATGGTCATATTACTATGAAATAACAATTCTTGTTTTTATGACCTTTACATTATTTGGTTTAGCATATTAAATTTCTTGAATTTTTCTAATTTCAAAATTATTATATATATCTATTATCATTAAATTTTATTTATTTTTTTATTCATAGTAACTCAAAACTAGGGCTCATTAAGTAAACAATTGTCAATGCCCTCGATTACTTGAGCTCCATCTAATTAAATTCTACTTTTCATATATTTACTAATATTATTTTCTATAATTTTTAACACTTTACAATACATTTTAATTCATATTTTATTTGATGATCATGAAAGTTAAACTTGATCTCCTTTTTATCTTAAAATTGAATCTTCTCGTACAAGTTATCGTGTTTGTTAATAGTTTTTGCTTAGATTTGGTTGTTATATTACTTTTAAAACAAAAATCTACTCTAATGTGACAAACATCATTTTTGTTTAATCACATTATATTTTGTAAAATGTCTTCGGCTTTAACATATATATAGATATATAGGTACATATATGTATATATATATATATATACACTTAATATTAAAGTAGTAATTTTATTTTTATTATGCATATTTAGTTTAGTAATTCATAGTAATTCCAAGCAAGGAACAATGAAGACAAAAGAAACATCAGTTGACCCTCCTTGAAGAACCCTATTCGATTTTGATATTCATTTTAAAATTTTTGTTTTCTAAGGTTTTATTATGCTTTAAAAGATATTTTAAATTGTGCATACTTTATGATTGAGGATGTTGCACTTGATCTCTTTAGTATCTTGGAATGCATATTTTCTATGTACATTAATTCATTTTTTTTAAAAAAATTCTTTTTATTTTTTATATTAATATGTAGACCCTAAATGGGTCCTTAAATATGTCCTTTGTCATTTTGATTTAGTTATGTTATATTTTTTTGGATTATCTCATTTTAGAATTAATGTATATTTGCTTATTACTAAAATTATAATTTTTTTGTTATATTTTCTTATTTACCATGTTAATTTGTAATTATTGCAAGTATGATATGATCAATATATAATAATATCCTTGGACTCATTTCAATGAGCTATATGTAAACAAATATTAATTTTTATTAATTGTTTAGTTATTTAGTTTTATAATCTTTGCTTTCTATACCAGAATTTTCAATTTATACATTCATTGATGATCAAGTGTGCTACACTCGATCGCCTTTTCTATCTAGTAATGTAACTTTGTACTACAAATTTTCTCAAATCCTCAAATTTTTACTTTTAATTGGTTATATTACTATGTAACAGTAAACCTACTCTTGTGTGCCATCTACATGTTATTATATTTGTTATATTATAATCAATATAACTAATATTTTCTTTAACACTTGTTTAATTAATATTAAAATTGTCATTTATTTTTATTTATACATATTTAGCATGACAATTCTTAGTAATTTGAAATGAGGCCAAATTAAGGTGAAATTGGCATCACTGACTCATCTTAACAATCTCTATTCAATTAAATCTTCAACTTTATAGTTTTTAAATTACTTTTTCTATAGTTCTTAAATGATTTAAGAGAAAATTTGATTCAAACCATGTTTGATGATCCAGGAAATCATACTTTTACTTTGTTAGCTTTTTGCATTATGGCTTTCTTATATAATTTGTCACAATTCTCCTAAGATTTTACATTAACTTGGTAGTATTCCTATCAAATAATAATTCTTCTCTCATGTAACCAATATATCTTTTGATTTGCACACATACATTTGCTTAAATTTAACTCATATTAGTCTTATTATGTATATAATTAATATCAAACTTATTTATTATCATTTTTACTTATTTAACTTGGTAATTCATGAGAATTGCTTGCATAGTCTGATTGAGACGAAGAGCACAATCTAATTAAATATTACATTTTATATTTTTAAATTTTTTTTGGTGTTTCGCACTCTTTATGAGATAATTTGATTTGTACAAGATTTAATGATGAAGGTGTTACACTCAATGTCCTTATTATCTTACAATTTAATATTCACATATAATTTACCTAATTAAAATTTTATTTTAATATTTTTTAGTGTTTTCATTCTTTATTTGTAATGTTAGCATACTTTTAAAAATATTTTATTCTTACTAAATTTGATAGTCTTAACAATTATCCATTATCTATAATAAACTTGAAACGTAGCCTCCCCATGTACTTTATCTCCTTTTTACAAATGTGATGGTTTTATTTGATTATACTATTTTTTTCTCTAAATATCCTTTCACTTGAACTTTACAACACCTTAATTTTTTGTACAATGTTAGCTCAATTTAAGTCAATTCAACTTTAAAATATAAGTTGTCAATATTAAGATAATAATATATTATTATTTCTATTTATTTAATTCAATAATTTGTAGATACTCAAACCAACCTTCGATCATGAGAAAAATGTAGGTTGGCAAATCTCGAACTGCTCTTTTAAAAAGTGATAATTTTATTATTTTTTATTAAATTTTTACATGCTTTACAAAATATTTTCTTTTGTATAAAAATTAATGATAAAAAAGATTACATTTGACCTCTTTAGTAAATTAGAATGCAACATTATGTTACAATTTATCTCATTTTTTTGAATATTTTGCTTTTAATTAGTTGTATCACTATGTTATTGTAAATCCCATCCCATTTCACCTTAATATGTGTTGTATTTTATTATATTAAATTATTTCAATCTAGTTGATTTATATTTAATATTTATTTAATAAATAAAAGTAATAATTTACTATTATTTATGTTTATTTATTTTCATAATTTATCATAAATCAGAATGAGGTCTTATCGAGATGAAATAAGTATTGTATGACTCATTTCTATAAGTTGTACTTAATTATATGTGCAATTTTTCTTTTTGAAAAAATAATTTTCATTAAATTTTGCCTTCTTTATGAGATATTTCAATTTGTGACAAATTTTATCATGACGTTAGACTCGATCTCTATAATTTCTTACAATAGAGCTTTCTAGTACAATTTATCTTATCTCTATAACATTTTTCAATGATTTGGTTAAATTAATATCAAACCATAATTCTTCTCTGACGTGACTTTCACATTTCTTTAATTTGGGAAAATTAAATATCTATAATTTATCTTATTTTAATTGTATTATAGATCTACTTAGCATTAAATAATAATTTACTACTGTGTGCACTTATTTAATTTTGTAATTCATAGTAATGCCAAAATAAGATTGATCGAGATAAGATAAAAATTATTGGATTAATTTAAATGAGCTTCATCAAATAAAATATTCCTTTACATTTTATAAATATTTTATTTTCTAGTGTTTTGCATTATTTATGTGACATTTCAATTGCTTGCTCATTTGAATATCGAGCTTGTCACACTAGATCTCTTTTGTATCATGTAGTTGAACATTCTTGAACAGTTTATCTCATTTCTAAAATATTTTGTTAGATTTTCTTATATTACAATGATACACTAGTTCTCTTCTCTTGTAACCGTCTAATTGCTTTTTCTTGGTAATATTACAAAGCTTCTTTTGATCTTATTTAAACACATACATATATATATATATATATATATATATATATATATATATATATATATATATATATATATATATATATATATATATATATATATATATATATATATATATATATATATATATATATATATATATATACTTAATGTGAAAATAATATTTTATTTTTTTTCTAAATAATTTTATAATTTGTAACAATTCCATAAGATGTTCCCTAAAGATTAATCAAATGTCGTTGTGGTATACCCGTCAAGCTTTGTCTAATTAAATTTTTTTTTATTTTTAAATATCTTATTTTATAGGGTTTTATTACGACTTATAAGGCTTCTCCATTTGAACTACATTTGACATTTGATGATGTTGTGCACGAACTTCTCACAATCATGGAATGCAACTTTCTTCAATAAATTATCTTATTTCTTCAAATTTTTTCTTTAATTTTAGTAAACTATTTATGCACACTAAATCTCTGTTTATGTGATGTTTAAATAATTTTGATCTGTTATACCACATTTCTTTAATTAATATCATTTTTTCCTTAATATATATTTTCTCAATATTTAAATAGTATTTTTTAATTATTTATCTCTATTTATTTAGTTTCAAATTATTTAATATATGGCCTGATCGAGATTAAACATATTTTTTGGACTCATCTCAATCAGGTTTGTCCAATTAAATATATAATTTTATTATTTTAAATACTTGAATTTTAAGGATTTTAATACATTTTATGAGTACTTCTATATGTACTTAATTTGATCATCGTGGATGTTATAATTAATCTCCACAGCAGCATATAATGATTCATTACAAAACAATTTCTATCATTTCTATGATTGTTTGTTTTCTTTTTGTTAAATTAGAATGAAACTATAATTTTCTCTCACGTGACCTTCACAACACTCTGAATTGAGTATGTTGGTTGATTTAATTTACCTCATTTCAATCTTATTATCTATTTATTTAATAATTTAAATATAATTTTTTACTGTGAATGATTATTTATTTTTAATGCAAACTAATTCTAATAAGGCCCTATTGAGGTGAATTGACCGTTATTTACTTCTTTAGATGAACTCCAAGAAATTATATATATTTTTATATTTTGAAATATTTTTTGTATAGTTTTGACATAGTTTATGAGGTATTTTGATTTGTCCTTAATTTACATATCGATGATGGTACGCTCGATCTTCTTTTTGCTTTAGAAATCAATAATCTTATGACATTTATCTCATTTCATAAAATTTTTAATTTTGATTATATCTCATTTCTACTTTGCATCTTTTTTATTTTGTTTCAATGCATTATTTTATTATATATTTAATTAATGTGAAATTAGCTTCTTACTATATTTTTATTTTTAAGTAACTTTGTTTTTTTTTTATAATTCAAAATGAGGACCAATGTATTTCAAAAAAAAGTCATTGGGATCATTTCAATGAGTCCAATAAAATAAATATTTATTTTTATATGACTAAAATTTTTTTTTTCGAAGGTGTTGACATGCTTTACAAGGTATTTTGACATATACTTAGTTTGAGACTCGGGGATATTACATTGAGTCTTTGTTGCTTCTTGTAATGCACCTTTGTTGAAACTTTTTTCTCATTTATTCAAAACATTTCTTTGCTTTTGTTATATTTTTTATGAACTCTAAATTTCCATTGGGTGAACTTTCCATCACTTTAATATATTCTTTAATTTTAAATAAAATATTTATTATTATTATTTATGATTATTTTCATTTATACTTCGCAATTATTCCAAACAAGGTATAATAGAGGCGATAGAAATTTCATTACATTTGTATAAATATGCCCTATAAAATTAAATATTTTTAATATTTTTAAATATTTTAATTTCAATATTTTTAAAATATTGTGTAAGATATTACACTTTGTGCCTTATTTAACATTGAATGACATTACACTCGACTACCTTAATAAATTAGGATGCATCAGCCCAATAAACTTTATGTGATTTCTTCAAACTAATCCTGTGATTTGATAATAATATTATAATGATACTATAGTTCTCCACTTATGTGACCCTTACAATGTTATGGTTTTGTTATATTACATTACCTTAATTTATCTTATTTCAGCTTTAATAAAAATTGAGTTAATATTAAATAAAATTTAGCATTACTTATTTATGGATAACTAATTTAGTAGTTTACTATAATTCTAAATGATGTATGAAGCAGAAAAATAAATATCACTCAACTTGTCTCATTAAGCTTTATCAAATTTAGATATTTTTTGCTATTTTTAAAATATTTTATTTTACTAGTGTTGCGATGTACCTTATGTGAAATTTTAACTTGAACCTTATTAGATGATCAAGGTTGCTACATTAATTATCTTTAATATCATAGAATGCATTTTTCTCACATAATTATCTAATTTATAAAAACATTTTGCTTTTTCTAGTTATATCATTATATTACTCCAAATTGTCTTTTTTGTGATCTCTACACCTCTTTGATTTCATTATATTATATTGTTTGAATTTATCAAATTTTGATATCAGTATATATTTACAACTTATGGAAATAGTAATTTATGGTTAAGTTAGCTCATTTAATCAGGTAATTTAAAATTTTCCAAATGAGGTTCGATTGAGAAGAAGCAAATGTCATCGTATATTATAGTAATTTTTGAAATAGTTTCATGTATACTTTATTTGACAATTAAGGATATTATAGTCAACACACATAGTAACTTGGAATACGACATTTCTATAGAATTTTCTCTTTCATGTAATATCACATTGATATCGTTAAAATATAATGAAAGTCTAATTCTCCATTTACTGGATGCTTACATTATTTTGATTTGGTTATATTATATTATGTCTTTTTATCATCTTTCAATTTTCATATATATATTTGCTTAATATTAAAAAGATAATTTAAGATTATTTATGTTCATTTAACTTGGTAATTGATAGTTATTCCAAATGAGGTTCAATCAAAATGAAAAATGTAGTTAGATGCATCTCAACAACCCTTATCCTATTAAATATTTGTTTCTATATTTTTAATAATAAAAAATTAAAAAAAATATTTTCTAGAGTCTGTAGGCTTTACGAAATATTTTGATGCCTTCATGATTTTATGATGAAAGAAATTAAACTCATTCTCCTTAATAGCTTTGAATTGAACATTACCATATAATTTACCTCTTTTCTTAAAATGCTTCACTTGGATGTAGTTATACCACTATAAAATTCTAAATCACACCTCATGTTATTTTTGCATTAGCTTGACTAAGTTTTATTAGAATTGTTCAATTAACCTCATTTTAACTTAGCATTTATTTACTTAATATTAAAATAATTTTTTTATTATTTGTGCTTATTTCAATTGGTAAATTGTGGTAATTCATATCGAGGTCTGAACTAACAAAACAAATATGTCTACCCTCATTTAAACAAGCTTTATCAAATTAAATATTATTTTTTAATGTTTTGAAATATTTTATTTTAAAATATTTTTCATGCTTCATCAAATATGTAGACTTGTACATGATTTGATGACCAAAGATGTTACAACAAATTTCCATAATATCTTAAAATGGAAGTTTACTGTATAATTTATCTCATTTCTTTAAATATTTCATTTATGTAATGTTATATTACAATGAAACTCTAATTCTCTTTGTATGTCAACTTTTTATTATTCTTATTTACTTTGGCAACTTACCATCACTCCAAATGTGGTTCGAGTGGAAACAAAGCAAACATCATTGGATTTTTATCAAATAAATTATTTATTTGAAAGAAACATGAATTGATTATTGAGGATGTTATAATTATCTCCTTAATATCTTTGAATGTAACTTCACCAATTAATTTTTGTCTTTTATTCAAATATTTTACTTTTATATAGATGCACTTCACCAATTAATTTTTGTCTTTTACTCAAATATTTTACTTTTATATAGATGCAACTTTAAATCACTTCTCATGTGATCTTTGCACTACCTTTAATTGGCTTCATTACAACTTTTCACCTTATCTCATTTCAACTTTAGTATATATTTACTTAATATTAAAAAAACATTTTTTGTTATTTATGCTTTTTTCCTTAATAATTTATTATAATTCCTACTTATGTTTGATTGAATGAAACAAATATCATTGGACTAATTTGAATAATTTCTATCAAGTTAAAGATTCTTTTTTCTATTTTTTAAATATTTTATTATCAAAAAGTTTTGTATGCTTTACGAAAAATAGAAATTTGTGCCTAATTTAAATATATAGAATGTTCTAATCAATCTCTTTTGTATCTTCGATGCACATTTCATAGACAATTTATCTTATTTCTTCATATATTTTATTTAGACTTTGTTATATTACAAGGAAACTCTAATTCTCTTCTTGTGTGACCTTTACTTCTCTTATATTTCTTTATAGTACATTATTTAAACTTATTTTAGTTTATCATTGATATATTTTTATGTTTTTTAAAATAATCTTTTTTAATATTTGTTCTTTTTTGTTATGTTAATTTATGGTAATTAGAAATGATGTTTGTTGTAGACCAAACAAACTTCTTCCATTTCATCTCATTGAGCTCTACCAAATAAATATTAAATTATATATTTTAAAATATTTTGTTCAGCTTTGGCTTACTTTAAGAGTCATCTTGATTCACAACAATTGTGTTGAATAGAATGTTACAATTTATCTTTTAGGTATCTTGAAATACGACTTTTTATATAATTTATTTTTGGACTTCAAAGAGATATTTGGATTTGAATATATAATTATATAACTCTAAAATGATTCCCTTGAGATGTTTATATGACTTTGATTATGCTATAATATATTACTTCAATTCATCCCATTTTTAGCTTTAATTTTTATTTATGACTTTGAAATATTAATTTCTTACTATTTACACTTATTCTAAATCATGTCTAATCGAGATGAAACAAAAATCATTTGGATCATTTCAATGATTTTTATCCAATTAAATATTTATTTTTTTATATTTTTAAATAATTTATTCTGGTGATCTTTCGCAATGATTATGAAATATTTCGATTTATACTTGATTTGACGATTGACATGTTATCCCTGATATCCTTACTATCTTTGAAAGCAAATTTCCTGCCCAATTTATGTCATTTATTCAATTATTATTATTATTAGGTTTGGGTATATTACAATGAACCCTAAATCTTTTATCTTATAATGTTTTCATTTCTTTCATTTTTTGTTATATTTCTTTAATTTATTACACTTTAATTATTATATATAGTTTTTTGACATTAAAATAATAATTTTTTATTTTTTATGTTTTCCTAATTTAGTAATTTATCATAATTTAAAACTAGGACTAATCTAGATGAAATACATGTCATTGCACTTGTCTTAATGAGCTCCATCTAGATAAATATATATTTTTTATATACTTTAATAGATGTTATGATTCAAACCTATTTTAATGATCAAGTATATTACACTTCAACTCCTTAGTATATTGAAATGTAACCTTCCTTCAAAATTTTTCATCATATTTTGCTTCAATTTATTTTACTTTAGCTTTAATACTGATTTATTTAATATTGAAATAATAGTATATTTTATTTATGGATATTTAATTTGGTAGTTCATAATAATTCAAAACTAGGTTTATTCAAGATCAAATAAAAGTCATTGATCTCATCTCAATGATCTCTATATAATTAAATATTTATTTTTAAATATCTAAATATTTTTTTTCTTAGCTTTTCAGGTGGTTTATTAGATTTTTCGATTTATACCAAACTTAGTAAGCGAGAAAATTATAACTTTTTTCTTTAATAACATTGAATGTAGATTTCTTATATAATTTATCTAATCTTCAACGAATTCACTTTGATTTCATTACTATACGATGAAACTCTAATTATTGTGACCATTACATTACTTAGAATTTGGAATATTAAGTTTCTTTAATATATCATATTTTTATTTTGTTATATAAATTGATTTTTTAAATATTAATTTATTAATATTTAGGCTCATTTAATTTTTTTGATTCACAATAATTCTTTATTAGGTCTGATTGATACGAAAGAAAAAATGGACTTTTCTAAAAGAGATGCATCTAATGAAACAATCATTTACAAAACCTTTAAACTATTTTTATTTTGTTATATTATATTTCTTCTATTTTTCTCACTTCACCTTTAATATAAATGTATTTAACATAACAATAAGAATTTATTATTATTTATGTTTAGTTTTTTGGCTAATTTGTAATAATTCCAAAATAGGTCCAATGGAGATTACAAAAACCCAGTTGGAGTCATGTCGATAGGCTCAATCTTATTAATAACACTTTTTGTAATTAAAAATATCTTACTTTCTATGGCATCGATGCATTCTATAAAATTTCATGATTTGTTGATGATTCGGTGATCTTGAATGTTGCACTTGAACTTCTTAATATAGTGGAATACAATTTTCCTAAATGATTTGTCTTATTTCTTTTGAAGTTTCAATTTGATTTCATTATATTTTTTTAATCTAAATCTTATGTCAAGCCTCATTTACATCACTTTTTTGTTATATAGCATCACGTTAATCAATATCTTGTTCACTTTAGTATATATTTATTTAATATTACATCATATAGCTTCAAGTTATCACATGCCAACTTAAATTTAAATTTAGTTGATGTTTAAAAAAATAAATTATTTATAATTATTCTTATTTAAATTGGTAATGTTTTAGTAATTCAAAATGAAGTATGATTGAGATTAAGTAAACATCATTAAACTTATCTTGACAACATTTATCAAACTAAACTTTTATTTTAAATTTTAAATAATTTATTTTCAAGTTATTTTTCATAATTTATGAAGCTTTTGAATTCCTACTTTATTTGAAGATCAAGAACTTTATAGTTGATCTACTTTGTGTGTTGAACTCCAACTTTCTTTTACAATGCATCTCATTTAACAATGTTTTTAGCCTTTATTTGGTTATATTACTATGTAACTCTAAAACATTATTTGTGTGATCTTTACATCTCTAGTCTTTGGTTATATTATATTATTTTAATTTGTTTGAACTTTAAGTTATATTAAATGAAAATAATAATTTTTTTATTTATGCTTATATGATTTTGTTATTTGTTGTAATCTCAAATGAGGACTAGTTAAGGTAGATAAATAGCTGTTTAACTCATCTAAATTAGTTTTATACAAAAATAATATTAGTTACATAATTTTTAGGTATTTTGTTTTTTAAATTTTTGGAAGTTATACATGAAATTTTATTAATACGAAAGTTAGTGATTGTGGGACAATATAGTAAATCTTCTTAGTATCTCAAAGTACATTATAAAGTACAATTTAACTCATTTCCTGAAATTTTTTCCTTTGGTATTATTAGATTAATATCCATCTTTAAATTAACTCCCTTTCAACATTAACATTGATTTGATTTGCTTATATTATATTATATAAGTAGACCTATCATCAATTTTAATATGCATTTACTTAGTTTTAAAAAGTATAACTTATTATTTTGTATGCTTACTTTGGTAATATGTAGTAATTGTAATTGATGTATCATCAAGATGAAGGATGCATTGTCGAGCTGGACTTAATGAGCTCCATCTAATAAAATATTTTATTTTTTTAAAATTTTTATGTATTGTGTAAGACTTTTCTTTTGATTGAATTTTCATTTAATTTTATAAGTGGAAGTTACACAAAATGCCATTGGTTCTTGCAATGCGACTGTGTTTTGCAATTTTTCCCATTTTTTCACATCTTTCACTTTAATTTGGTTATATTGCAATGTGACTTTTTTTACATCAATTTAATTTTTTTATAATAACCTGATTCAATTTAATAAATTACATCTTTAATATATATATTTTTTATTTGTGTTTATTTATTTGGTAAATTCATAGTAAAACAAAATATTGATAAATCAAGAGAAAGAAGCAACATTAGACTCATCCAATTAAGCTCTATCAAATTAAATATTAATTTTTTCAATTATTTAAAAATTTTCTTTTTCATTAATTAGGAATGTTATAATTTGATTTTTGCATAATTTATGATTAAGCATCTTATACAAAACCTTCTTGATATCCCAAAGTGGTACTTTTTAAACATTAACTTCCCATTTCATGCAATTTTTTTCTTTAATTGGCTTATGTTATTATGAAACTCTTAATCTACTGTCATGTGACTTTTACAACATTTTTTATGTTTAATAGGTATTTAACTAGAACTTAAAAAACAATTTGTTGTTTTTTGTGCTTATTGATTTTTGTAGTATATGGAATTTTTGGGTGACCTTTGACCACGATGAAGCAAACGTTGTCGTGCTCAACTTAAAAAGCTAAAATCAATGAAATATTTTTTGTATATTTTAAATTATTTACATTTTAATGACTTTTTCATGCCCTATGTGTTGTTTTGATGTTTACTCTATTTGATGATCTAGAATATCATAATCGACCTCCAATATTTAATCGAATGAAATTTTTTCTATAAAAGTTATCCTCTATTCTTAAATTTTTTCCTTTAATTTGGATATGTTACTATGAAACACTTGTTATCATCCTATGCAGCCTTTATATCACTTTGATTTGGTTACATTAACTTTTTCCAATTTATCTCATTTCAGTTTCATGTATATTTTGTTGTTGTTAAAATAATAATTTAGTACTGTTTATGCTAATTTATTTTTGGTAACTGATAGTAATTTCAAACGAGGCATGATCAAGAAGAAACAAACGTAAACAATCTCTTCTAAATTAGTTTTATCCAATAAAATATTTATTTCTATATTGTTTAAAATTTTTAAAATATTTTTTTTATTTCAAGAGATTTTGATTGATATCGAATTTCATAATAAAAATGCTATACTCAAACTCCTTAGTATCTTGAAGCATAACTTTTCACTAAAATTTATCTTATTTATTCAAAGATTTCTATTTAATTTTGTTATATTACAATAAAAATGTTAATATATTCTTTGTTTAAGTTTTATATATTTGATTTTATCATATTATATTGTATAAATTATCTCACTTTAGCTTTAATATATATTCACTTAATTTAAAAATAATAATTTATAGTTATTTTTTGTCATTTACTTTGGTAATACATCGTAATTCGAAATGTTGCTCAATAAAGACTACACAAATATCATTAGACTTTTATAAATGAATTTTATCAAATTAAATATTGTTATCTATTTTTTTAAATTCTATTGCTATCTAATTTTTAAAATTCTTTCTTTTCAATTGTTTCAACATATTTTATGAGTCGTTTTGATTTGTACCATATTTGACATTCAAGGATGTTATGTTAACCCCTTTGTTAAGATGCCACTTTTTGATTAAACTTATATTGTTTTTCAAAATTTTTTTCTTTAACTTTATAATATTACTATGAAAGTCTAATTTTTCTCTCATGTGACGTTTCCTTTACTTTGATATGTTTTATTATTATTTTTTATTTTTCTTATTTCAACATTAATATGCATTTTTAATGTCATTTAAATTAAATAATTGATTATTTATGCTTATTTGTAAATATTCAATTTTTAAATATTTTGTTACCTATTAATTAACATTTTACTTCTTATGTCATTTGTCCAAAGAGAATGTCATACTTAATCTCCTTAGTATCTTATAATGTAACATTAACTTATAATGTTTCTCATTTCTTCAAAATTTGGCTTCAATTTTTTTATTATTATTAAAAAATAAATGCTTTATCATGTGACCTATACATTACTATGATTTTACCATATTATATTACTTTAATTTATCACATTGTAGATTTAATATATATTCACTTAATATTAGAAAAACTATTTATTTTTAATGATTGTTATTTAACTTTAATTTTAGCAGTAACTCAAAATGTGGTCAGATCAAGATGAAACAAAATATAGTTAGACTTATTTTGATGAGTTATATCTCATTAAATATTTTTTTAAAAGTAAAATAATTATTTTTTATTATTTTTTAATTAGATATTTTTATTGACCTCATTTGATAATCGATGATGTTACATATTGCCTCCTTAATATCTTCAATGAAACTTCTAAGCATAATTTATCTCGTTACTTCATAGTTTTTCATTTCTTTTTATTATATCAAGATGTAACTCCAAATCTTCTGCCACGTGACTTTGAAATAATTTTTATTTAGTTTCCTTGTAATGGTTACTTCATTTAAGATTTAATATATATTTCCTTTTTATTAAAGTAATTTGTTATTATTATTTATTTTTATTAACTTTTGTAATTTCTAGAATTTCCAAACGAGTTATGATTGTTACAAAACAGTGTTCATTGGACTCATCCTTCAGAGAAATATGCAACTAAATATTTATTTTTAAATTGTAAAATAACTTATTTTTTAAGATTTTTGCTTGCTTATGAGAATTTTTAGCTCGTATGAAATTTGATGGCTAAGAATGCTTAAATGCTACTTTCATGTGTCATGATCGCATTACTTTAATTTGGATATAGTAGATTCCTTAAAAAAATATTGTTGTTTTTATATATTTATTTTGATAATTTGTAACAATTTTGAATAAAATCCTATCAAGAATAAACAAACATAGTTTGCATGGTTTACAAGATATTTCAAATCATGCATGATTTGATGATTGATGATTTTAGCCTTAGTCTAATTGGTATGATTAAATAGAATCTTCTCAAATAATTTATCTCATTTCTTAATATATTTTGACTTGATTTTTTATATCAGTTTGTAAGTGTAAATATTGTTTTGTTTAACTTTTACATTGCTTTGATTTGGTTATATTACTCTATTTTAATTTATCTATTTTTTGTTTTAATATACATTTATTTAACACAAAAAATAATTATTTCTTGTTATTTGTGCTTAGTTATTTTGCTAATTTACATTTATTCTAAATGAGTTGCAATTGAGATGAAATAAAATTCATTAAACTCACTTAAAATAGCTCAATCAAAGAAAATATTTATTTGTTTATATATTCAAATATTTTTTGAACATTGATATATTTAAGGGGATATTTTAATTTATGGCTTATTTTATGATTAATGATGAG